>CABHPQ010146074.1:0-49225 GCA_902168405.1 Peromyscus aztecus
GGCTCAGCAGCGGCCACCGCGGGAAGTAGCCGGACGCGGCATGAGCAGAAAGACGCGAGACACAAAAGCGGGGGGCCAGAGGGGAAGAGGCGGCCGCTCAGCCCCCGCGCGCGGCGGGGCGCCAGGCCATCGACGCCACCCGGGCAGCGGCCACCAAACTTCTGCGACGTCGGATCTCCGCGAGTGGCTGGGGCCCCGTGGGGTCCCTTTGCATACTTCAGAGCCCGCTGCCCTTGCTGCCGGTCTCCACGCGCGCCGACTGCCCGGCTTTCCTTCCTCCTCACTTTTTGGCCTCGCTGTCCCCACCGTCTGTCCCCGCCCCTCGCGCCGGCTCCCGCTGCTGGACTTTGTGGCTACCGCTGGTAGGGGACGCGCGCCCAACAAAGGGACCTGGCTCCCGGCGGCGTCCCAGCGCACGGTCCACCTCGGATGGTGGAGAGATGGGGACAGGTTGTTCTGATCGGGTAAGGGCGGTGGGGGAGGCGGAGGGCCGGTGTCACTGATCTGGCGGCTCCAGTGGTCCGCCACCTCCCACCCAACTTACGTGTCACCCACGGCCCCGCTATCATGGCCAACGGGATTCCGGGAGGAAGTCTCACTCGGGCTCCCAGCTCATTGGGTCGGCGCAAGCCGCCGCTCCCTCCTTTCGGGGAGTCAATGCTGGGCTCCATTGGACGCCAGCTTTGTCTGTCCCGCCCCGGGCCGCGCCCTCCCTCTCAGCTCCGGGCAGGCCCTGGGCTCCGTGGGCCGCGCGGCCGCCTGGCGCCTGGGTGCGCCCACGTGGAGCCCGGGTGGGTGGGAATTAGGCGGAGGAGCCGGGCTGGGAGTGCTGGGGACTTGTCCTGGCCTGAGGCTTGGTGATGATCATTGCGCACGTGTACGCATGTGTGTGCATGTGTGTGCCGGCACTTGGAATGCACGTGGAGAGAGAGTACAGAGCTTACACACGCCGAGGACCGCAAAGCAGCAGGGCGTGCACTCTGCTAAGTCCTGCTCACTTCTTATCCTACAGAGTGAGCTTAGGTTGCAGACAGTACGTTCTTTGCACAGTAGGCACAATCTCTCAAGGGCTGCCTACTGAGTCTTCTCCCATCAGGGACACTAGCCTGTGTTCATAGATGGTAGGAAGCAAGCTGGAACCCGAAGCTCACTTGACTGTCCACGTGGGGTGGGGAAATCACTTTGTTGGCAGAGGGAAAGAAATGATCTCATGTTTCCTCTGACTTCAAATGGAATAATTTAAAAACAAATCTTACAGGCTGAAATGAGTATGCATTCATTTTGCTATGTGTATTTCTCGTAATGGTGACAGAAATGCATCAGTTACAGTTTAAAATTACATTTTCAGGGCCAACAAAAAAATCCTAACTAGAAAAGCTAGACAAGCATAATAACTCCAAGCCACTTCAAAGAAATCCATGGTGCGTTTGTTTCTTCCATCTAATGAGAGGGCGTGTGGAATTGAGGTTACCCATAAATGATTATTCTGTTTCCCCTCTTGACCTGGAGTCTAAGGGAAATACATTATTTCTTAAAAGAATCAGTAGTGCAGTGGCACCTATTGCATTCTGCATAATTTTTGTGATATCCTGACTGGGTTTTAGTCATCGCCATCAATTATGGGAGAGAGAATGCTTAAGACGAAGGACAATCTGCTTAAGCCAGGTTCATAAAGATAGTCCCTGTCCTGAATGTTTTTAGGTCAACTACGAAATCATCAGTTAACAAAAGCCACACAGGCAGGCTGGGGCATTTATCTCACTGTGAAAAATAAGCGGAATTGGTATATGCACTTAACTAATAAAAAGCACGTTACATTGTTCAAAATGCTTACAGCCATACTTAGGGTATTCTATTTGCATGTTGAAAACAAACCAAATTTGACCAAGATGACATAAATAGTTCTCATGAAAAATTAGTTACTCGCAACAAGAGAATCTATCAGAATCTTACCCTTTCCACCTTGCCCTTCTCCAAAAACCAAATCGTCACTCCATTTAAACATGTAGTCAAGAACTGTATTCTGTTAAAATGTGAACGTATGCCAGGCCTGATGGTACAAGCCTGTAATCCCAGCTACTGGCGAGATCAAGGCAACAGGATTCCTAGGTCGGCCTGGATAATTTAGAGAGCTCTTGTTTCAAATCAAAAGTGAAAAAAATCCTAGGGATGGTAGCTTAGTGTTAGAACACTTACCTAGCACATAGTAGACACTGACTTCAATCCCCAGTCCCAGAAAAAAGGACAAGAATGCCCAATTTAAAAAGAAAGCTGACTAAAGAAGCTTAGTTTTGTTCCATGGTGATGGTGTAACTCCCATGGTCACGAGTCTTATGGAATTTCCCACTGTTTAAGGTTTCCTCTTTCTGTTTTACTCACAGAAATTGGGAGTAATTAGTAGGATTCCTTTAAAATTCCTCAGAACTAAATTTGCTCATAAGCTGCCCAAAATCTCTGTGCAAACTTCTCTAAAGGAAATGAAATGTTCAGATTTTTTTTCAGCAATAATCTTAGCCTGTACTCGAATGTAAGACTGTTCTGGACACACACACACACACACACAGAGAGAGAGAGAGAGAGAGAGAGAGAGAGAGAGAGAGAGAGAGAGAGAGAGAGGATTGTACAGTAGAGAGGCATGGAAAGTCTGCTCACAAGTTACACAGCACATGGTGTTCAATTGGATTTCCAACCTTTGGAAAATCTTGAGCTTCTTAAATTACTCGTTTTAAACCTCTGATTTCTTAACATCAGTTTCATTTCACTTTCTTAAGGTCTTCTTTGCCTAAAGCAGACAACTGATTCTACGGAATATAATAAATGAAGGCCATAAAACACAGCTCAATATTTTAGTCATAAAACTTGAAAGAGAAGAAAGTTATTACCTGAACTTATTCATTATTTCAAATTCAAGAAGGGTTTGCAGAAGAACATAAAATCACTAATGGCAGTGTCTTTATAATATTACATTTCCAAGGTGAACATTGCCTCTGGATTCTTGAATATACACGTATAGTGCTTTTGAGCAGCTAACATGCGAGGCATCTAGGGCCTATAAATTAAATTTACATAGCACTGCCTTTGGGCAGAGTTTATAATATATGAGCTATTTACACTAGTCTTGCAAGATCTATTGTTAGTTCTATTTTATTTTGTTTCTTTAGTATTTTAAAGAACAACCCTTCATAACTAAATATCCATAGACAATATATTTCATAGCATATGCATATAATTTAGCAAATACTGAGGAATTTCCCCCATTGAGTATTTTGTTTCTAAGTCAGGAAAAAGACAATCAGAACCTTACATCCTAGAAGAGGTGAGATAGCATTTGAGAACATTAGATGTTCTCTACCTTAAATGAATGGTTTTCAGATATGTTTATGTTCCCAAGAGGGGAGGTTAAGAAAAATAAATTTGAGAGAAGTAGGTGATGCATAATTTGGAATAATCTAACTATCGTTAGTAATGTAGTCTGAGTAATCTCCATTGCATGAAAACTTTTATTGAAATATCTTTCCTACAAATAGAACTCAATACGTTTTAACTTGTTGGAGAAACAAACACCACCGAAAAGGAGTGCTGAGTATTCAACTTTAAAATGGTGAGCTCAGGATATGGGCTATTGTTAGGATGCTTGTCTAGCATATGCAGACCTGGGGGCTCAACATCCAGCATTTATGTTTCCTAGTTTAGTTGGACATCTGAGAGGAAAGCCTACTTCAGATTGATCTGGACAGGTTTGTGGAGGATTTTCTTTATTGCTAATTGATACAAGACGGCACAGTTCATAGGAAGTATAACATCCCTACAGAGATTGTCCTGTGTAAGACAGCTAGCTAAGCATGAACCAGTGGGCAAGGCAGCAAGCAGTGCCCCTTTATGGTTTTTGCTTTAAGTTCTTACCCTTACTTCCCTCAGTGATGGCCTATGACCTGGAAGTGTAAACCCTTTCTTCCCCAGAGTTGCTTTTGGCTGGGGTGCTTTATCACAGCAAGATAAAGGATACTAGAACAGTAACTAAATAACTAGTAGCTCAATCAACAAAATGTAACATGGCTTTTAAGTGTCAATAACTCACAGTTTGAACTGCGTCATGTAACAGTTACAGAAATAACTCTCCTCTCTTTCTTCCCAGAACTTTCACCCTGTGTCTTGTTGCTTTTTTTTTTGTGGCTCCACCCATTTGTTGACACCTAATTAGTACATTCACCTCTTGTCTTGTCACCTTTAAGACCTGTTCTAGGAATAAGGGCATTCTGTCATTTTGAGGGTTCGGTGAGAAATAGGTTGAAACTCCTTTTTCTCAAGGTTTTGTTAATGACCTGGAAGTAACTGTCAGTACATTAACGAAGCAAGAAGGTAAGCACGGGACTGAGGGCATAACTGAGTGGTTTATCCCGCTCAGCATGTCTTGGTACCTTTCTTGGGTCTGTTTACTGAATGGCTATCTTTGTAATTTTCAACTATGTGAGGAGTTAAAAGGGGGAAAAGGAGTATATGGGTAATCAGTTCTCATAAGTCAAGTCCTTTTCAGTAGCCACCTGGGTTGGTAAGACTTCTCAGTGGGTAAAGTACTTGTCATTTAGGCATTAGGTCCTGAGTTCTGATGTCCAGAACCTACTTAAAGCCACTAGGATCAGTAGCATGCATCTATAATTTCTGCACTCCTACAATGAGTTGGGATGTGGAGACAGGAAGTTCTCTAGCTCATAGGCTTAACCTGGCTTAGGCAGGTACAAAAAAAGAGAGCCTGTTTCAAAAAATGGTGAAAGGGGAGGACCTCCACTCAAGGTTGTCCCCTGACCTCTACATGTATGCTATGGAACCCACATGCATCTATCCAACCCCACCCCACCACACACAAAGAGCACTGTGGAATGTAAAAAGCTAAACTCTACTACTATGACTAAGGACAGCTAGAAAATAGACAAGCAGTGGTTTTTGTATCATAGGGTTTAACGGTTTCTTACTGAGTCTCTGACAATGCTCCTTGCCAGTTGTAAAGATGCTTGGGAACATTTCAAAGGTGGCTTGAGATGCACAGTGCCAGGTTCAAGCCTCATTTAGTCACACATTATCTGCCACATCATGAGTAAGTCAGTAACGATTAAGGCAATTAGTTCCAGGGTTTATAAAATAAAAAGAATATTCCCATGTGCACTGCAGAAGACCCACAGGGATCAAGATGGAAGCAAGTCTTCAGACTGGAGATCGAACTAAAAGCTGTAATGGCATTTATCCATAGCTAGATTGTCCTGGAAATCCATATTTGATATTTTGAAAATTAAGCTCAACTTGCCAATTAAAATGATAATGCTACTCCATAACTGAGCATCTTTTCTTCACTTGTGGAAGTGTGATTTCACAACACAAGGATTTACATGGGACTTCTATTCATAAAAGCTGGACTTCTAATTCTTAGGTTCCAGTATATGGATTGATATTTTCAGTAGACATTACATCTCAACTTTTTAAAAATAGCTACTGTGCATGGCATGTGGAAGAAGGACAGAAGGGAAGTGGTGGATATAGTGATAGAATGAAGTGAGGCCTTGTTACCAGGAACCTTCAGGAGTGGGGTTTATATCTTCAATGCTGTATTGAAGATCTTGGGGTTTTAATCATTCCAAGAAAAAGAACAGGAACAGAAGTGGCCTCATGGTGCAGTTGGGACTCCTGGGAAGGCAGCCTCTGAGGCATGGCAATTAGCACAAACAGTAGGTTAATTAGAGTCCGTGAAAGCCAAGGATCATTAAAGTGACATTCAGACACCTTAAAACATATATGTGTACTTTCATTAAGTTTTCCTCTAATGTTAGGCCAAGCCTTGGCTTGCAGGTTTGAATCCATCATTAGTTAAAACTCCGCTTAGCCTTCTCAGCCTTAGTGTGTCACTCATGATTTCTAGTTGTAGCTTCCTTGAGTAGTCCCCGGTAAGATGATTTCAGTGCAAAATGAAGCCAGATTGAAATTATGTTTTTTGTGGTCTTATTTTTCACCTAATTTGGCTGTGACTTTTTTCTCCAAGTTTCCAGTTCTGTAGAGCTTTCAAAACATTCATCTGAATTTCTATAGAAACAACTAATTCTTCACTTCCAAACTTCTTGCTTTATATGAGACTGAATTGTATCACACAACTAAAAGAGAGTGAAATTACATAATCAGTTATCAGAGCATCAGCAGTCTCTACCTAGCTCAGTAGGAAAGTACAGGCCCTAAAGGTTTTAGTTGATGTGCCTTCTGTGGTCCTCAGTGGTCTTCTGGAGAAGATTCATATACCTGTTCACCTCATGGGGAAGAACCTCCTTTAAATCAATAAGTTGCTTTGTTGGAGTTATGTCCTGCAATTATTCCCTTACTTTGCAAGCTAGTGAGGTAAAGGGATAAACCAGTCATGAAGAAGAAGGGAGAGGGTCACCAAGATGATGCAGAAACGAAACACAGTTAAGACCAAGTCTTATGACCTCAGTTTGATCCCCAGGACTTACGTGACAGGACTAAAGAATTGACTCCCAATAGCTGTCCTCTGTAACCACATATTCCCCATCGAACATGCATGTAAACACACACAATATATAAAATGTAAAAAGAAAGGAAAAGGAAAAGAAGGAAGCAAAAATACAAAGAGACTGGGAAGAGAACCATCCAGGGTAAAGGTGTGGGCGTGTTGCTGAAAAGAAAGAAAACTAAAGCCTTTTAAAACAAAAGCTAAGTCTATGGGTGATATAAACGATTGAAATGGATTGAGGAATGAAAAGGTGAAAGGTATGTAAGGTAGTAGGAATGTAGGGGTAGCAGAGACTCTACCTTTCCGGTTCTTGCCTGAAAGGGCAGAAAACTGAGTGTGGATTCAGGAAGAAACCAGCTTAAGAGAAAGTTTGGGGTTTTCTTTATGAGATTTGCTTTTCCCTTTGCTTTTGACTGATAGGACATATTTGTTGATTTGGGGAAAAGGAGTAAGTAGTAAGTAGAGTTGGACAGATTAATGATGCCGTGTGCTACATTTATATATTCTGAGGTGTCCCTGTTCCCTTGTGTCAGCTGCCTGTACCTAGAAACACTTTCTACCTGGTATCCCCCGTGGTGACTCTGGACCTTGACTCAGGTAGGCGATTTCTAATCGCCTTCCTGTCTGCCATTACAATATCTCCAGTGTCTCCCAGGCTCCATAACAGACTGCTTGTGGGGGCCTCTCCTCTATCCCAGCTTCTATCCCCTAGTGGTGTGGACTCAGCTTTACTAACCCCAGCGCTCTCTCTTGCCCCCACCCCCACTCCCTCTAGCTCATCCCCTTCCTTTCTGTCAGGCCCCAATTCTAGAAACACTTTTTACTCAAGATGTCCAGTGTCCACCACTGTCAGGGACTCGGGCAGGTGAGTCACACTGTCCTTGCCGTCCTCCTTTACGATCTCTCCATTCTGATGCTCAGCCCATAACAACATTCTTACAGGATCCCCTCCTCCCACCTCAGCTCCATCCACTGGAGACTCCAACTCTTGGTTCAGAACCAGGGTCCCCCTGGTCCTTTCATTCCCGTCTCTCCAGACAGTTCCGTGCCTTACCACAACCTACATGCAAGATCCCCTCTTTCTAATGAACCTCCAGAATCCCTGGGGATCCTGCCCCCAGGAGTGAACAGGATCCCCTTAGGTCTTTCCTGAAGTTTCTCTCAGCCTTTTCTCCTGGCCCACCTCTGTTTCTATCTGCTACCCGCTGACCTCCAGAAGCACTCCGTACCAGGCAAACCATAGCCATCATACTTTCCTAAGATCCAGAGAAAGCAACAGGAACAAAGAAATGGAGCACCTACCCAACAAAGACATGATGAGATACCAACACTTAAAATGATCACAATCATCCCAATCCCAGATGCCTAAACACTAGCACAAAACAAAAACATTACCAGTCAGGACAGTATATCCCCACAGAACTCAGTAACCCTTAGTAATAGTAGGCACTGAGAAATGCAATATAGGGGTAGCCCAAGACAAGGATTTGAAATAGCAATTATGAATATGTTCAAGGACTTTAAAGAAAATACGAATAAATTCTTAAATTAAGTACATGAAAACACAATGAAACAGGGGAATGAAATAATGAAAATAATGTAAACCATATAGAATTTAACAAAAAATTAGAATCACTAAAGAAACCTCAAACTGAAATAAAGCTGGAAATGAAATATTCAGGAAGTCAAACAAAAATCTCAGAGGTAAGCCTCATCAACAGAGTACAAGACATGGAAGAAAAAAATCTCAGGAGTTGAAGACCAAGTAGTAAACACAGATACCTCAATCAAGGAAAATTTTGAATCTAAAAATTATAAGCACAAACATTGAGGAAATATGGGACACTATGAAAAGAATACACCTACAAATAATAAGATTAGAAGAAGAAACTCAGGTCAGAGCACAGAAAATATTCAACAAAAGGCAGAGATTACTAGATCGGTTTATAAAACTGTTCCCGCCCCTTTTGCTGCATCCAAGATACATGCTTTATCAAGGACAGACATCACCTCAGGGTGAAAGGATAACAGAAGAAAACATTGCAAGCAAACGGACCCAAGAAGCAAGCCACTGAAGTCATTTTAATGTATGAGGAAAGACTGTAAACCAAACCTAATCAAAAGAGATAGGGAAAGACAGCACATACTCATCAAATGAAAAAATCCACCAAGAGAATATTGCAATTGTAAACACATATGCACCAAACACATGGACACCCAAGTTCATAGGAGAAACACTACTACAGCTGAAATCACGTTTTCCCATCCAGTTATAATGGGTGATTTCAATACCGAATTCTTGTCAATTGACATGTCTTCCAGACAAAACTAAGTAGAGAAATTTTGGAGTTAAAGAATGTCATAAATCAAATGGTTCTAGCAGATATTTGCAGAGCATTTCACCCAAACAAAAAGAATATTCCTTCTTCTCAGAAGTCATGGAACTTTCTCCAAAACTGACCACATACTTGGACAAAAAGCAAGTCTCAACAGATACAAGAATACTGAAATTATACCATGTGTCTTTCTAAATCACCTTGGATTAAAGCTAGAGATCAACACAGAAATCTTACAAATTCATGAAAACTTGAACAACTCACCACTGAATGAAAAAATGGGTCAACACACAAATTAAGAAATAAATTTAAAACTTTTTAGGATTGAATCAAAGTAAACACAATGTACCCAAACCTATGGGACACAATGAAGGAGATTCTGAGAGACAAGTCACACCACTAAGTGCCTATATAAAAAGTTGGAGCGATCTCATATTAACAACTTCAGTGCACACTGAAGACTCTAGAGAAAAAGAACTAATACCCCAAAGGAGTACATAGCAAGAAATAATCAAACTGGGAGATGAAATAAATAAAATAGAGACAAAAAATCAATAAAATGAAGAATTGTTTCTTTGAGAAAATCAATAGGATAGATAAACCTTTAGCCAAATTAACTAAAAGATGGAGAAATAAGATCCAAATCAATAAAATTAGAGACAAAAAGAGGAGCATAACAACAGACGTCATTGAAATCCAGGGGACATACTTAAAAAAAGCTGTGCTCCACCAAATTGGAAAACCTAAAAGAAATGAATAAACTGCTTGATATACATGATGTAACAAAGTTAAATCAAGACAAGACAAGCAATTTAAACAGGCCTATAACCCCTAGTGAAATAGAAGTAGTAATTAAAAGTTCCCCGAACAAAGAAAGTCCAGGATCAGATTGATTCAGCACAAAATTCTACCAGACCTTCGGAAAAAAATTAATGTCAATACCCTTAAATCACTCCCCAAAATAGAAACAGAAGGAGCATGTCCCAATTCTTTTTATGAGGCCACAATTAACCTTATACTGAAACCACACAAATACCCAACAAAGCAAAAGAAGTGCAGACCAATTTCTCTAATAAAAATAGATTCTAAAATTCTCAATAAAATACTGGCAAACTGAATCCAAGAATACAACAAAATATGATCCACCATGATGAAGTAGGCTTTATTCCAGAAATGCAGGAATGGTTCAATATATGTAAACTGATAAATGCAACACACTACATACATAAAAGCTGAAAAACAAAAATCACATGATCATCTCATTAGATACAGAAAAGGTCTTAGACAAAATCCAACATCTCTTCATGATAAATGTCCTAGAGATACGAGGAATACAAGGAACTTATCTCAGTGTTAATACAGGCAATTTATAACAAACACATAGACGACATCAATGTAAATAGAGAGAAACACAAAGCATTTTAACTAAAATCAGGAAGGAGACAGGGATGTACACTCGATATACATATTTAATATAGTACTTGAAGTGTTAGCTAGAGAAATAATACAATGGAAGGAGATCAAGAAGACACAAACTGGAAAGGAAGAAGTCAATATCTTTATGTAAGTATTTGTGATATCAATTTATACATAAATGACCCTAAAAATTCCACCAGGAATTTCCTGGAGCTGATAAACATGATAAACACTTTCAGCAATATAGCAGGGGACAAAATTAACTAAAAAAAAAAAATCAGTAGACTTCCTATATACAAATGTCCAATAGACTTAGAAAGAAATTGTGAAAACATCTTTCACAATAGTATCAAAAATATAAAATAACTTGTGGTAGCTCTAACCAGGCAAGTCAAAGTCTTGCATGATAAAATTTTTAAGACACTGAAGAAAGAAAGTGAAGAAGATGTCAGATGAAAAGATCCCCCATGTTCTTGGATCAGTAGGATTAACATAATGAAAACAGTTATCCTACCAAAAACAATCCACAGAGTCAATGCAATCCCCTTTAAAACTCCAACACAAGTCTTTAGAGATCTTAAAAGGACAGTTCTCAGCTTCATATGAAGACACATACACACATTAAAAAAAACACCAAACACATACACACACACACACACACACACACACACACACACACACACACGTGCATACACACACATGCACACACACATACACACACCCCAAAAAAAAAACAAAAACAAAGCAAAACAAAACAAAACAGGATAGCTAAAGGAATCCTGAATAACAAAAGGCTTCTGGAAATATATCATCTCTAACCTCAAGTTGTACTACAAAGCTATAGTAATAAAATTACTATGGTATTAGCATAGAAGCAGACATATTGATCAATGGGACCAAATTGAAGAGCCAGACATAAATCTACAAAACTATGAACATGTGAAATTTGATAAAGAAGCCAGAAATGCACACTGGAAGAAATATATTATCTTTAATAATTGGTGTTAGTCAAACTGCATCACTGCATGTAGAAGAATGCAAATAGTTACATATTTTGACCCTGTGTACTACTCATCTCCAAATTGATCAATATACAATATCAGATACCCTGAATCTGATAGAGGAGAAAGTGGAGAATAATCTTGAATTCATTGGCACAGAAAAAAACTTTCCATACATGACACAGAAAATACAAACAATTAATAAATAGGATCTCATGAAACTGGAAGGCTTCTGCATGGCAAAAATGCATCTGGACAAAGTGGCAGCTACAGAATGGGAAAAATCCAATCCAATAGAGGGTTAATATCTAAAATATATAAAGAACTAAAAAAAGCTGGGAATGAAGAGAATTAAAAATGGGGTACAGAGAACAGAGAGTTCTAAAAGATGGAGCACAGATAAATTAGAAATACTTAAAGAAATGCTCAACATCCTTAGTCAGTATGGAAATGCAAATCAGAACTACTTTGAGATTCATTTTACACCAGTCAGAATATCCTATATCAATAAAACAAATAGAGCCCATGTTGACAAGGGTGTGAGGTAAGAGGAACATGTGTCAGTATGGTGTTCATTCAGGAAGCTGGGAATAAACTTACCTCATTGTCTAGCTATATCATTTTTGAGCATATACCCAAAGGACTCTACATGTTACTACAGAGGCACTTGCTCATCCATGTTCATTGCTACTCTCTGTTCATACTAGCCAGAAGTTGGAAAGAGCTTAAATGTCCATCCGTAGATGTACAGATAATGAAAATGTGGTACATTTACACAATGGAATATTATTCAGCAGTTTAAAAAATGAAATCAAGACATTCGTAAGTAAATGGATGGAGTTAGAATAAAATAATTCTATGTGAAGTAACTTGGACCTCAAAAGGCAAATATTGTGTGCATTCCCTGATATGTGGATGCTAGCTTTTAACCCTTCACCAAGCCTGCTATCATTTGTAAAACCACAGAGATTGGGCATAGGTTAAAGAACTATGGGTAAGGGGATAATCTCCAATTGAAGGGAAATTGAATAAATTGTTAGAGAGAGACAGAGGGAGATTGGTATGGGAGTATTAAATGCAGAGGGGAGCGATGAGGGAAATAAGGGAGGCAATATGTGGAGAAATAGTTAACATGAAGGGGCATTTGAAGGCTCATATAGAAACCTACTGCATAGAAGTTTCTTAAAATATATACATATATGAAATAAATCTAAATAAAGTCACCAAATGGTGGGGGAGACAAAGGGCCATGTGGACATCTTTATCCACCAAGTGAAACCTCCAGTGGAAGAAATGTATTCAATCTAATTGGGTTGTTTACCAAAGTGGCCCCGTGAAAAGTCCCAAACAACCCATACTGAATACCAAGGCTATTGGTTACATTCTACTCTATCTTACTTATAGGTAAGGACCTATCACTGCTGGTGATACTTAACATATCTCATTGAACATGTAGATATCTAGTTGGTACCTACCTAGAGCCTTATACCAAGACTACTATTCATGATAATAAAAGGTCTTCTTCACACTAATAGAAGAGAAAGATAATCATCAACAAAGTTATAAACTCTTGCATCTATAAGGGTAATTCGCTTGCATGATATGATAGTGAAATAATGGTGCATGCGTTGTGGGGATAACCAGCTACTATATTATTGGATTTAAGGCCTGCTCCATGGGATTAAACCCATGCCTGACATTGCTTGGGCAGCCAAGAACCTGAGACTAGATAGGCCCTGGACATAGGGGAATATTGTTCTGCTACAGTAATGTAGCAATAAAATTACTGCTAATGGCATTCTGCTATAGTCATATGTCATTATCTTGCTCAGCCATCATTACAGAAGCTTCCTCCTACAGTAGATGAGAACAAATACAGAGACCTACAATGTGCAGAGAGTGAGAGACTGTGGACCACACTCTGCTAAGTAGGATGTCATCATCAAACCCCTCCCCTCAGGTCTCAAGAAGTATGCCTAAAAGGAGGCAGAAATGTTGTAATATCCACAGGGGATGGATGTTACCAAGGAAACAGTGTCTTCGAGACACAACAAGATTGAAACACATGAATTCATAGGGATTGTGACAGCAGGCACAGAGTCTGCAGAGGTCAACAGATGTATTCCCTGTGCTGAGACAGGGAAGTGGACACAAGCACTCATCCCTAATCAAAAAACTATCTTCAGTTGACAACTGCTTACAACAGAAAAATTAGTTTCTCCAAAGGAGTCACACTGTGTACAAAAACCACATTTATGGACAGACTCTATTCACAGCAGTGGATGGCCAACACAAAACAAACTCTATGGTATTTTGGAGAAATTTTATCTCATATCGCTTTGTTTTGGTGTTTTTTTTTTTTTCATTTTTTACCTTACTGATCTTCTTGTGTATTATGGTTTCAGATTTTGTGTTTTTATGAGCTGTGTGTGTGTGTGTGTGTGTGTGTGTGTGTGTGTGTGTGTGTGTGTGTTTCTTGTGTGTGTGTGCAATTCATGCTCTCTACCTTTGGGTGTGTGTTAATTTGTTCATTTTGTTTTTCTCCTTTTAAAACATTTTTTCCTGTGTGTTTTCTTAAGAGAGTGAGAAAGAAGGCATGGAGTTTGAATGGTGGGAAGGTAAGGAGGATTGGGAGGAGATGGAAGAGACTGTGATCAGAATATAATGTATAAAACTATTTTCAATTAAAGAGAATCAAAGAGAAAAAAGAAACAAAATAAAAATTTTCAGAAGTGAACACGACAATGTATGGACCATTCTGGTATGGCTTGGTTTTTGTTTTATGCTAGAAGCTCTACAAGAAGTTATTTCAAAACTATTAACAAGATGAAATTGAAGCTATATCCTAGAAAAAATGAAATAAAACTTTGTTTGATGTCCTAAAGTGTTGGACACTTGTATTTATTCAGTTTCATTAAATATGTATACCCAGTTTGAGGCATAAATGAGTGACAGTATCACAAAGACAGAATCTGCCCAACATTTCCATTAAAGAAGAGAAACGAAGTCTGCTTTGAAACAGTGACTAGGCACTTAAATCCTCAGGTGAGACTTCTTGATGTGCAATGTATGGAAATGTTTCACCACATTAAAGGGAACAACTACAATTTTTATTTTAGGAACTATATGATTAATAATGTAGAAAAGTATTTTCTCAATCTTAAGACATTTGGGAAATTCTATGAAGAGATAAAAATGATAATATTATCAGTAACCTATGCAAATCCACTCTGTCCAAAAGAATAATGGATTAATCTCATTTGCAGTTTTAACATTATTGAGCATACGCTTGATTATAAGACCTGCTTTGTATAAGGAATGAATTAATATCATAGCATATAAATAACAGGCAAAGTTCCTAGCACCTAGGCTGCTATTCCACACATTTCCCTCTTTCCCTTTCTTTCTCATTATATTAGTTATTTTCCTGGTTGCTAGGAAAAAGTGGCTAATAGAAGCCAAGTAAGAGGAAAAGGATATAATTCAATGTGCAGTTTCAGAGGGTCCCAGGTCTTTAGCTTGGTGAAGGCCCGACAGAGTGTCTCAGTATGTAGCGGGAACACATGTTCAAGAGGAAGTGGATCAGGAAGCAAAAAGTAACGGAGAGCTGCTGCCTGGCTATGGTCCTACGAAGACCCAGCCCTGGTGAGATCTGCTTAACTACCCAGGCTCCATTTAGATTACACAGCCTCCATAAACACCAACTGGGAGCAAGCAGTTGAGAATGCAAGTCTGTGGGGGAGATGTGCTTCAAAGTCTAGCCCCAATATCCATCCCAATATTCTGTCAAGTGCACTTTTCAGATAATGTGAAATGTAATTCAATACTTATTCCAACATCTGCCTTGAGTAGTCATATCTAGCCTTGTCCCTGATGTGTAACAAACAGCGAATACATTTCTGCTCAGTAAATAGACTCTGCCAATGAGCTGGAATCTGTTTTCTACCCATGCTGAACATTAAAACCTTAAACACAAAAGCAGAACCATTAAAAATAAATCTTAAAATGAGAAGGAAACAGAGAATAAATATTAAAATTCTGCAGAGAAAAGGGATTGAAATCTGGTTTTTACATTTAGTGCAGCTTTGTAAGTAGAAACACATTTGAAGGAATAACAAAGGAGGTGAATTAATGGATTAGAATGTTTGATAAGTAAATTATTATTCTTCAAATTCTTTAAATTTTTTATTTTATTAACTGTTTACGTGTGCGTGACTGTGTCTATGTATATATGTATATGTGTGTGCAGATGCCTACAGAATCCAGTTCAGCCTTCTTGAGCTGGAGCTACAGGAGGTTGTGAGCCACAGATTTAGATGCAAGAAACTGTAAGAGGGTCAAGTGCTTGGAAGCACCGAATCATCTCTCCAGCCAGGCTATTGCATTTCAAACGGTGCTGCTAAAGTTGAAATGTAAACAGAACATAAAGAAACATTTGTGGGGCTGAAGAGATAGCTCAGTGCCTAAGAGCACTTGTTGCTCTTCCAAATGAAGAGCCACATGGTGGCTTATGACTGCCTATATAACTCCAGTTTCAGGAGATCCAACATCCTTCCTCTGTTCTCTGTGACACCAGGCACACAAGTGATATATGCATACATGCAGATACACACACACACACACACACACACACACAGTCACACACACACACACACACACACACACATATATATGATACATTTTTTAAAAAGAAAACATTTGTGTAGATAAAAATATACATAGGTTTAACAACCTTATATAATATTACATATGTTGGCAAAACACTAAGAATTAGTAAAAGTCAAAAATTTCACAAATTTATAATTGATAAAAACAACAGGAAAATGCTCATTTTCTCAATCGCTTTAGTAATCAAAGAAATGAAAACAATTCTATTTATCCTTCTATTACCAGTCATATTTTAAAATTTACATTAATTTGGACCTAATGTAAAATATTTGAAAAAGATAATAATTCAAAAAGAACTCTAAAAGAGGACACATTTTCTGGCAAGTTGGCAGTGTAACTCAAGCACCATAAAATATTCATCTCTTTTGATTTATAATTTTCTCTTCTAAAAATGCACCCACAGAAATGCAATCTCCTCACAAACATAATCTCAAAGAAGCAATTTGCATGGAAAGAGTACCATTGCAAAGTAAGTGTTGTTCTTTGGGCATAGTCTGTTCCTCCAGTTTTCATATGTTGGAAGATTTATCTTCAAAGCAGTGAGTGATATAAGAGGCAATTGAGCCTAATGTGACATCACTGGGCGTTGTTATCAGAGGAAATGAAGGTTGTTCTCCTGGGAACTTGAGTTAGTTCTTAGGAATGGATGGCTAGAAGTACAGCAGGTCTGGGCCTTCCCTCACTCTTTCCACTCTCTCATGATGTGCCTTCTTCCTCTCAGACATGTTTCTGCCCAAATTGCCATGGACTGCGATGTGACACACGTTCCTCACAAGTTCTTGCGTGATGATATTTGGATTTTCAGTCTCAAGAACTATGAACTCAATAAACCCCCTTTCCTTGCAAGTTTCCCAGCCCCAAGTATTCTATTATACTAATAAAAAGTGAAGCAATACAATTAGTTTCTATAGAATATGAGAATCAAGTGATTAACTCTAGAAAAATAGTTTAACAATGTATTGCATAAACAGCACATTTTAGATAGATAGATAGATAGATATATAGATTGATAGACAGAGATAAATAATCATCTATACATACAGATAGATAAATGATAGATGATAGATCAATCAATTGCTAGATAAATCTTTGATAGGTAGATAGATGATAAATAGATAGCTGACAGATGATAATGATGATAGATAGATGAGAAATAAATAGTTGGTTATTAATAATTATTGATACATGATAGACAGATAGATGATAAACAGACAGATATAGATAGATGATAGATTATACATAGATGATATAGAGAGATACAAAGATATAGACATATAGACAAATGATAGATGAGATATGTGATATATAGATGTATACATGATTCATACATGATACACAGATAAATGATGGATAGATAAAAGATAGATAATGGGCCAGGCGGTGGTGGTGCACACCTTTAATTCCAGAACTTGGGAGGCAGAGGCAGGCGAATCTTTGTGAGTTTGAGGCCAGCCTGGGCTACAGAGCGAGATCCAGGAAAGGTGCAAAGCTACACAGAGAAACCCTGTCTTGAAAAACAAAACAAAACAACAACAAAAAAAAAGAAAACAGAAAAAAAGATAGATAATGGTGTATATAGCCATAGATAAACAACAGATATAGATAGATGATAGATGATTGATTGATGATAGATGATAGATATAGATAATGATGATAGATATATGATTAATAATGATAGATAGATGATACATAGACAGATGGTACATAGGTAGATGGTACACAGATATTTGTAACAAAGCAAAGAAGTGATGCTTATAATAATTTAAGTCAACATTCCAGTAACTGGTCATGTGACTGTAGACTCTCTGTATAAAATTCTTTATTCAGTTATCTAGTCTATATTTCCTTTGTCTTCAACAAACACTGCATCGAGACATGTTTCTTTACCTGGTGCAGTGATATACGTCTTTCTTCCCAGAGAAACTGGATTATTACTAGCTTTACTAGATCATATTTTGATCTTTTTGTTTTTGTTGTAAGGCATAGTAATAGCAATAAAATAAAAATGTTTAGGAAACTTTCATACTCATTCTTCCTTGCCTCTACTGTTGTGTACTACAGCTTAATTTCCTCTTGGTAGCTAGGATCAATGATCACAGCCAGCATGGCAGCAACTTCCTTAGCCTGACAATTGGAGATATTTATTTGTAATACTTTGCATACTTCTGTTTCCCTGTGATTTGATCATTTGGTAGACTGTCATCACCTCTTTACTAATAGAATTAGAGTGATTAGTATCTTCAAGTTTAATGATATCAACTGTTGTCATAGTCCATTCAGGCTGCTGCAATAAAAATATTTCATAGTGACAATTTATTAACAGTAGAAACATTTCTCACATTTTTGGAAACTGGAAAATACAAAATCAAGGCACCAAGAAATTCAGTTCTGTGGAGGCCTCATTCTCTGCTTTGAAGGTGACATTTTCCTGTTACATCCTCACATTTGGGAAAGACAAATATGCTCCCTTAAGTTTCTTCTGTAATAGTGCCAGTAATATTTATCACTGGAATCCTCATGACTTAATCACCCATCAAAGGGCCTCATCCATTAATATTTCATATTACAATTAACTTTAAACATAGGAATGTTGGAGGAACACAGTTTGAACAAAGCAAGAACCATTGCCTACAACTTCAGAGACAATACAGTTCTCCAGGAGAAAAGAACTGAGAGGGTATACATATGTCTTTTTTACAGAAACAAATTTAACATAAGGGAGTTTCTGCATGGTTATGGAGGCTGAAAGTCCAGTGCTCAAGTCTCAAAGGTGGATAACTAAGAGCACTAATGATATTGTTCCAGCCAAAGGCTTGAGGATCCTAAAGATCAAAAGGGTAAATTCCCATCTGAGTACAAGTAGATAGAGGTCTTTGAAGACAATGTGACACAGAAGAAAATGTTTCTTACTCAGCCTTTTATTCAGTTTAGACCTCTCTTACATTATATGAACCCACTCAGCCTACTAATTCAAATGCTAATCTAATACCAAGATGGGATGTGCCTATTTGGCACACTCAGAAAAGCAGCCAAATAAAACAGTACCAGTGACCTAGTCAAGCTGGCACAAAATTCATTATCACATAAAGGATAAAATAAATAACAACATCAGGAATGTTCAGGATAGTTTGGCCATAACAAAAAGAAAATAAATGAAGGATAACTTTTTTTTTTATCTTAGGTCTTTGAATAAATAGTGTGTTGGGATAATCTTTTGTACACTATGTAGAGATGTGTCTCTGTCCTTCCTGACCTGCCTAAGGCACCTCCTTTGGGTGGACTTTTCCTTCTAGTTTCTTCTGTAGGGTTGGATTTGTGGATAGATATTGCTTAAATTTGACTTTGTCATGGAATACTTTGTTTTCTCCATCTATGTTGTTTGAAAGTTTTGCTGGGTATAGTAGTCATGGCTGGCATGACTACTTTCTTCCTGCTAAGTTTTCAAAGGCTCAGTAGGCTTCTGTAACACTTAACAATAACATTAAATGAAGGCTTATCACTTAAAAAATATTACTGTTAGTGGTTAAAGTTTTGTCCATTTAATTTATTCTTTAGAGTGCAACTAAAAATCATTCTTAGACTTCCGGCAGAGTTGCTTTAGGAAATGCTCACACAGGCCTCTTTATTTATTATGAAAATGCATGGTGGACTAGAAGTCTATTCTGCTTATAACACTATTTGATATACATCCAAGATACTCATTAAATTTGTAAGACAAGTTGCTAAATGATCTTATTAATAAAAACCTGGAGCCAGATATTGGGGTGAAAAACTGAGAGATCAGAGGAATAGGACAAGCCACAGACAAGCTCACCTCACCAACACCTCAGTCTCCACAGAGACCTACTTCCTGCATACCCATGCCTATATGCCTTTCTGTTATACCATCTCATTTCCTCTCTTCGCCCAGCTACATCACTTCCTGTCTGTCTGTACAGACCTCAAGACCTTTATGGTTAACTAGTGTTGGAATTTAAGGCATGTGCTACCATGCCTGGCTCTGTTCCCAGTGTGGCTTTGAACTCACAGAGATCCAGATGGATCTCTGCCTCCCCAGTGACAGGATTAAAGGCATGTACTATCATTGCCTGACCTCTATGTTTACTATAGTGCCTAGCTTTTTCCTCTGATCCTCAGATAAACTTTATTAGGGTGCACAATAAATTGGAAGAAACAATATTTCACCACAAAATTTACTTCTTTCAATTAGTAAAAAAAAAAACAGAACATATTTAATTGATTTCTAATTGACTTTTCTCAAAACAGGTTTCCTTTCTCTTTGAAAATAATGGAATCATATAAAACAAGAAATACAGGCATATTGCTTGGAAACTGTTTTTGGTAGCTGTTATGCTGTGGAATGTTACTTTATAATGTGTGAATGTATGTCTCTGTGATTGGTCTAAAAATGAAACTGATTGGCCAATAGCTGGAGAGGATACTGTTAGGCAGAAAAACCAAACTAAGGACAGGGAAGAAGAACATAGTCTGGGAAGACTCTAGCTAGCCACTGAGGAAGCAAGAGATGCTAGAGGACAGGTAAAGTCATCAGCTACATGGCAATACATGCAAGAGATGCTAGAGGACAGGTAAAGTCATCAGCCACATGGCAATACATAGATTAATAGAAATGGGTTAATTTAAATGTAAGAGTTAGCTAGTATGAAGCTAGTTAGATAGTCTGAGCTATCGGCTGAGCATTTACAATTAATATAGGCTTGTGTATGGTAATTTGGAAGCTGTTCCCAGGACAGGAAAACTCTGCCTACACTGTTAGAGTTTGTCCACTTATTTTCTGAATGCAACTAGCATAACCAGTTTTAGTCTTCTTAAAGTATTGTTTTTACCATTTGTAACACTAATACTTCTTTACCTACAATGAAAATGCAAGGTGCATTGGAAGGAAAGACTCCTAATATCACAGCTGCCCATTGAGATGCATCCTATAAACATAACTTACTTTTATTAGGGAGTCAAAGAAGGAAAAGTATTCACTTTTCTTCCTATCTGTTTGTTTTCTCTAAGGCCAAAATAGGCTTCTTCATATATGGAGTGAAAATGAAGGATCATAACTTAGAATTTATTTTCTGGCTTAGATCTTTGTCCACTTACAATTTCTTTCGGAGTAAACTAATAAAATTAGTCTTTGGCTTCTGGGACAGTTGATTTTTAAGTGGTAATATGATGGTTAATTACAAGGAAAGACTGCCTAAAATTTAGCCTGTCTTTGACATATATCCAATAATCATACTGAACTTTCATAAGGAGTCACTAAAGGGAATATATCTATTTGCTTCCAATCTGCCTTTTGTTTTTTAACATAATAAAAAATGGTATTTTTATTAATTATCTGATAAGTTCATTCAATGTATTTTGATCATATATACCCATCTCCCTCATCTCCTCCCAGATCTACCCTAACCCACCTATCCACTAAATTTCATGTCCTCTATTTTTTTTTCTTTTTAACCCATCAATTCCAATTTGAATTGTGCAAACACTCTCGGATGTGGACCTGTGTTATAGTGTAGTCAATCTACCAGGTGTCACACTATTAAAGAAAATTAGCTCTTCTTCTCCCAGCAACTATCAAATATCAATCTCTCTTAAGATATGCATGGGACTACATGTCTAGTCCCCCCACCCTGCCCCATGCTGAGATTTTGTCTGGTTCAAGTGTTTACAGGCCTTATTAATGTTGTCACAATCACTGTAAGATCATCTGTGCAATTTCTATGTGTCTGGAAAATGCTGTTACCATGCAGTTATCTACAATCTCCGGCTCTTACAATATCATCAAGCTCTCTTCTCTAAAGATCCCTAAGTTTTGGAGGGAGGGATGCTGTCTTATAGTTTCTATTCTGGTTATAAAACATGACCAAAAGCAACTTGGAGAGGAAAGAATTTATTTTAGCTTGTGGTTTGTATTCCATCATCCAGGCAAGTCCGGGCAGGAACTAAGACTGGAACCTGGAGGCGAGAGCTGATGTGGAGGCCATGGAGGAACACTGCTTACAGACTTCCTACTTGTGACTTACTCAATATGCTTTATTATAGTACCCAGGACCATCAGCCCAAGGGTGGCACTGCACACAGTGAGTTGAGCCCTCCCACATCTATCATCAATGAAGAAAATCAACTACACTCGCCTTATGGAGGTATTTTCACAAATGAGAGTCCCTCTTCCTAAAGGATGGTAGCTTGTATCAAGCTGACATAAAACTGACCAGCACAGGTTGAATCAAGTCATCCTATTTAGGGCTGCGAACTCTAGAGATTCCTATTCTCTGTACATTGACCAGTTGTAGATCTCAGTGTTACTGTCACCTACTGCAGAAAGAAGCTTTTATGACAAGAGCTGAAGAATGGACTGATAAATGAATATAGCAAGTCATTAGGAGTCATTTTAATGCTACATCCATTTAGCAAAACTACTGCTAAAACTTTTTTCTTTTTTTCACTATTTAAATTTTTTAAAAATATTCATTTTTCTCTCATATAGTACATCTTAATCATAGTCTCCCCTTCACCCTCTCCTCCCAATCTTCCCATCCCCCTCCCCATTTCCCCCCACATCCTCTGCTCCTCCATTTCTCTTCAGAAAAGAGCAGTCTTCCCAGGGTTATCAACTGAACACGGCATAAGAAGATTCAAAGTATATTAGATTCTTCCTAAGATACCATGACATATTTAGCTACAGGTTCTTGGCTCTGTTAACTCTTCCAGGTATGAGTTCCATCCTGTGGAGCAGGCCTTAGATTCAATCAAAAAGTAGTAATTTCTCCCACAACATTTATGCCATTATTCCACAGGGCATTTTTTACCAGGCCAGTTACTATTGTAGCTCCCAATATTCATAGATGGGTAAGATCAATGGCTATTTGTCTACTCCAGTAACATGCATAGTACCATCCTTCACTAAGAAGGGTAGCCAGTAGAGATGAAACTACCTGATTAGTATCCATCTGATCTTTCTATGTTTTATGACTCAAGTATGTGGTGGCTTCAGGAACAGGCTCTTATAATCCAGTTCTTGAGAGTAAAGATTGATGGCAATAGCCTGTAGTGTTTTGAGGTGGCCACAAGTGTATAAACTTCCATGTTGGTCTTCAGTTCTGTTCCCTTGATCAACATGTATATTTTTATACCAGTACTTTGATGTTTGTATTACTACCATAACTCTGTAGTGTGATTTAAAATTGGTGACAGCGATACCTCTAGCTCTTCTTCTGTTCTTCAGCGTTGTTTAGGCTGCCCTGGAGTTTCTGCATTTCAGTATGAAATTTAATCTTATCTTTTTTAGTTCTTTTAAAGAATTGCATTAGAATTTTGAAGCAGATTGCATTGAATCTACAAATTCGTTTTGGTTAAATAGCCATCTTCAGAATACTAATCTTATCAATTCAATTCCGGAGTATAGGAGGTCTTTTTTTGTTTGTTTTGTGGTGTTGCTGTGTTTTCTTTGTTTTTGTTTTTGTTTTGTTTGTCTTTTTTTACTATTTAATTTTTTTCTTTTTTTTTAAAAAGTCGGTTCTTTCATACAATACATCCCAATAGTCTCCCCTCCCTCCACTCCTCCCAGCCTCCTCCTACTTCCCCTTTCTCCCAGATCCTCTGCTTCTCCATTTCCTTTCAGGCCAGTGATATCCAGTGATATCAACTAAACACAGCGTAAGAAGATGCAATAGGAATAGGCACAAACCCTCCTATTAAAGCTGGACAAGGCAACCCAGTAGGAGGAAGAGGGTTCTAAGTGCAGGCAAAAGGGTCAGAGATACCCCTATTTCAACTGTTAAGAGTCCCACAAAAAACCCACGCCAAACAACTGCAACATATTTGCAGAAGACCTAATACAGACTCATGCAGGCTCAGTGATTGCCTCTTTAGTCTCTGTGAACCCCTACGAGCCTTGCTTAGTTGATTCTGTGGGCCATATTCTCCTGGTATCATTGACCCCTCTGGCTCCTCCAATCCTTCCTCCTCTTCTTCCATGAGGCTCCCTTAGTTCCACCTAATATTTGGCTGTGGGTCTCTGTATCTTCTCCCATCAGCTGCTAGAGGAAACCTATCTCATGATGATTGGGCTAGGCACCAGTATAGCAAATATCATTTAGAATCATGTCATTGACTTTTTTCTTTTCTTTTTTTCTTTTTCCTTTGTGTTGGCCAGTGGTGTTTGGTTCTACCTCAGGTCTCTGGGCCATCCAGCTTCCAGTTCTTGGCCATCCAGGCAGTATTGAGCATGGGTTCCCTTTTGTAGTGCAGGACTCAAGTTAGACTCAGTCATTGGTTGGCCACTCCCACAAGCTCTGAGCCACCACTGCCCCATCACATCTTGCAGGCTGGATAGGTTGTAGGTCTAAGGTTTTATGGTTGGATTGGGTGTCCCAGGGCCACCACTGAACGCTTTACCTGGTTACAGAAGATGGCAAGTTCAGGCTCCATCTCCTCCATTACCAGGAATCCTTGCTAGGGTCACCCTCATAGGTTCCAGGAAGTTCCCACTGCACTAGGTTTCTACATCATCCCCTAGATGCTGCTGTGGGAGAATGCTCTTGTACACTGGTTTAATACAATGCTGATTGGCCAGTAGCCAGGCAGGAAGTATAGGCAGGTGAGCAGACTAGGAGAATGCTGAGAAGAGGAAGGGCAGAATTAGGAGTCACTGGCCAGACACAGAAGAAGCAAGATGACAAGGCTGAACTGAGAAAAGTTGCCAAGCCACATGGCTAAACATAGATAAGAATTATGGGTTAATTTAAGTGTAAGAGCTAGTTAGTAATAAGCTTGAGCTAATGGCCAAACAATTATAATTAATATATGCGTCTGAGTGATTATTTTATAAGTGGCTGCAAGACCGTGGGGCTGGGCAAGACTGGAAAAACTCTGACTACAAGATGCCTTCCAATTCTAGTTGTTTCTCCCTGTAATCTTTCCCTCCACCGCCCCCCTTACCCGATCCCTCCTGTTTCCATACCCACTTGCCCCTAGTCCGTGCATGAAATCTATTCTATTTCCCCTTCCCAGGGAGATCCATGCATCCCACCTACAGCCCTTCTTGTTACTTAGCCTCTTCGGGTCTGTGGTTTGTAGTGCGATTATCCTTTACTTAACAGCTAATATCCACTTATGAGTGAGTACACACCATGTTTGTCTTTCTGGGTTGGGATTACCTCACTTAACATCATGTTTTCTAGTTCTATTCATTTGCTTGCAGATTTCATGATGTCATATTTCTAACAGCTGAGTAATAACCCAAGAGTCTTTCTACCTTCTGAAGCTTCTTTAGATTTTTTGTCACTGCCTGAGAGTTTTCATTGTACAAATCTTGCACTTCCTTAGTTAGATTTATCTCAAGATATTTTATTCATTCATTTTTATTCATTGTTTGGGTATTTATTGTATTCTCCCCTGTTCTTCCAGTTTTTCCAGATCTACACCTTCTTCTCCATCCAACTTAGTGTCTTTAAAAAAATTTCTTCAAGACAAATTTTTGCTGCACAAATATTTTTGGATGCATGATCCTGCACTGGAGTGTGGTTCATGGTTATGTGGGGGTGGGGCATAGGATGCCATGCTGACTTCAGGTGGAGTTAGGTGGAGAGAAAGTCATTCTGACGTTCCTTATCTGGGGTAAGGCATAGAAGGGTTTCATGTAGTTTCCTGGGCTGATCTACGAGGTTGGGTGGATGGATGGGTGGATAAAGTATGAGGGTCCCTATCTGAAGTCTGGGTCACAGGAAACCATGTGGGACTGGTGTGGCATGGTGGATGAGGTGACTGCCAGGCAGGAAAGCAGATTGGCTCTGGAGATCCCTAACTGGTGTTCTATGTTTCTGGACTCCATGAGGTTCCAGAGTGGCATAGTAGCTGGGATCACTGATAGGTGGGTGGATCCTCTCTGGGGCAGCTCTCGACCTATAGGTACAGGTTGGACTCCATGTGACTTGAGTGGCTCAACAGGAAGCAGGCAGATGATTTACTTTTATAAAGGCTACATTATGTAGCTTTTCACGTTGACAATAATATATTAACATGCAACAAGAAATGAATGCTTACTACTCAGAAAATATTTGTGCAGGCTATTTGAGTTGTCTGCATATAACTTCTTTTAGAAATTTAACTGACAAAATCAATCTTAGGTTTCTGGAATGTTTTCTAGTAGCAGTATAGGTCCTCTTTTTTTAAAAAAATGGTAAATAAGACATAGTGTATAGGAAGGAAGACTGATTCTAACATAGCCACCCTTCAAGATACATGGAAGACCCTTTTAAAACTTACTATACATCAATCAGTCAAAGAGTGAATTACTTTCCCTTGGCTTTCCAACAGCTTTCCTTTTCAAAGGCTATAATAGGTATCTTTTCTCTTTGACAATGTGAAATAAGATATGAAGGATTACTCCTCAGAAAGTATTTGTGGATGGATGCTTTAAGTACTTAATTTCTTTTTGGAGTGGAATTAATAAAATCATTATGCCTTTTCTGTGAGTGTTGCCCTTTTAATTGGAAATATAGGTGTTTTTCCTGTAGTCTATTCTGCATGGTGAATTGGAAGGAAAGATAACTTGTAACATACTCACTCATAGACTGCATCCTTTATGCATGTTAAGATTACTTTTGTCAATAAGACAAAGAAGGAAGTACACTTGATTGCTTCCTGTTTGTTTTTTTAAAGGCTTTTAAAATTTCCTTTCCCATTAACAGTAGCGTGTTCATATGCAACAAGAAATGAATGGTTGTTTCTCAAAAAATAGTTGTGCCTTTACTTCTCTCAAAGTGCCAAAGAATGAAACTTCTGTGTTGGAGTGCAAGTGACAAAATCAGTCTTAGACTTCCAGGAGTATTGTTTTTTGAAGTGGCAATACTCTTTACTTACTGTAAATAATCCATGGTGAACAAAAAGGAAACACTGCTTATAATACAAACACCTTTTGACAGTTATCCTGGAAACTTACTAACTCTACATCTCATAAGGAGTCAAACAAGGCAGCATGTCCACTTAGCTCCTAACTGCTTGCTTTTACAAAGGCTACAATAGGCTTTTATACCTTTGCCAATAATGTATTCATATGTAGCAAGAATCAAAGCCCCAATACTCAGATAGTACTTGTGCCAGGAATTAGAGTTTGTCCTCTTAACTCTCTTTGGGGGTGCATCTAACAATATCACCCTTAGGTTCACACAAGTTTTGATTTTTGAATTATGAATATAGACTTCATCACCCACAATAAAAATGTGTGGTGGGTTGGAAAGTTAGACTGCTGATAACACAGCCATCCTTTGATGTACATTCAAGAAATTCATTGAATGTATTTCTCTCAAGGTGTCAAGGAAGAGAACATGATAACTTGCTTCCTTCTATTTGCTATTGCAAAGGCTACACTAATAGACTGCTCTTCCTAGTGACAATGATGGGCTCATATCCAAGAAGAAATGAATGCTTATTACTCAGAAATTATTTGAGTGGACTGTTAGAGCTATCCACTTACGTTCTCTTTGAAGAGCGTCTAACAAAGTCAATCTCAGGTTTCAGAGAATTGCCTTTTAAAGTGATAATATCAGCATCTTTACCAGGTGTGCATAATGGAAAATTGGAAGGAGAGACCATTTATAACACACTCAACCTTTGAGGTGCATCCAAGAACCTTATTAAACTTACTTCTTTCAAGGGGCCAAGGAAAGAATGATGTTCAACTACCTCGTCAGGCTTCATTTCCCTTTGTGGAACCTATTCATATGAAACAAGAAACAGAGGCTTATTACTCACAAAGTATTTGTGTTACCTGTAAGAGATATGTCCATTTCTCTTTCAAGAGCAACTAAAAAAATGATGAAATAGAAGAACTGCTTATAAAATATGCATCAAATGAACTTATTAAACTGACTTCTGTTAGGGGCTGGAGAAATGGCTTGGCAGTTCATCATTCTTGTTCAGGACTCTGTTTTAAAAATGCTTTTAATTGGAATTAATTATATCACTTCTCCTCTCCCTTTCTTCCTCCAAGTCCTTCCTAGTTGTGCTCCCTTAAATCCTTCCCATGCCTCCTACATTCTAAAGTTGGTAGCCTCTTTTAAAATTGTATTTGTTACATATATGTATATACTTACACACACACATATAAATCTATATTAAACTTTCTGAGTTCATTTTTTGTTGTTTATTTGTGTATGGTTTCAAGTCTGATTACTCTACACTGGACAACCAATAATGGGGCTCATCCATGGGAGAGGTTTTCTCCTCCCAGCAGTCAATAGTTACCTGTAGTTCTTTGTCTAGAAGTGGGACTCTGAGAAAGAAAATTTTCCCCTTTTCGGTTAACATGTCCATCGATATTACTACTGTTTAATTCTGGTTTATGTAGCCATTTCTTTCTTACTATTTTTTTTGGGGGTGGGAGGTTTTCTGAGACAGGGTTTCTCTGTGTAGTTTTGCGGTCTGTCCTGGAGCTCGCTCTATAGACCAAGCTGGCCTTAAACTCATAGAGATCTGCCTGGCTCTGCCTCCTCAGTGCTAGGATTAAAGGCCTGCACCACCACTGCCCGGCTTATGTAGGCATATTTAACAGATACTGTTTATCTGGCTATTTAGAAGAGGGACTGTTTCACAGAGGCTTTCTGGCATTCTTGCTCTTACAGTCTTTCCACCCCATCTTTACTCCTTGACAGTAACGTTCACATGCAGCAAGAAATGATGGGTTGTTCCTTAGGGAGTGTTTGTGCTAAATTTTGAGTTTTGTCCATTTCTCTCTTGTAATGAATCCAGACAAAATTAGTCTTGTACTCTCAGAGGACTGCATTTTTAAGTCATCACCCAGGCCTCTTTACTGCAGTGAGCATGTGTGATAAATTGGAAGGAAAGAATGCTTATATAGAATAGTCACCCAATGAAAAACATCCAAGAACTTATTATGCCAAAGTGTCAATAAAGAAATCTTGGCCAGGTGGCAGTGGCACATGTCTTTAATCCCAGCACTGGGGAGGCAGAGCCAGGTGGATCTCTGTGAATTTGAGGCCAGCCTGGTCTACAGAGCAAGCTCCAGGACAGGCACCAAAACTATACAGAGAAACCCTGTCTCAAAAAACAAACAAACAAACAAACAGAAAAACCCCAAATCAAAAACCAACCAAACAAATAAATCTTGTTCATTTAATTCTTTACCCTGATTTTTTCAAAGTCTATCAAAAGACTTCTTTCCTGTTGACAAAACTGTGTTCACATGCAACAAGAAATTATGACTTATTATCCTGAAAATATCTGTGCTAAGTTTTGGAACTTTATTACTTACTGTGCTAGGGTCATTTAGGAAGAATGACTCACAGTTGAGTAAATGTCTTCATAAGTCTGGCCTGCAGCCATGTCTGTAGTGCATTTGCTGAATTAGTAGTGACTGATGCGGGAGGACTCCACCCACTGTGGGTGGTGCTACTTCTGGTTTGGTGGTCTGGGGTGCTGATAGAAAGCAGGCAGAGCAAAACAGTAAGCAGCATTCCTTCGTGGCCTCAGCATGAAGGAATTTGTCCTGCCTCCAGTTTTTAGCCTTGAGTTCCTGCCCTGACTTCCCTGGATGATGGAACACAAACTGTAAGCTAAAATAGACCCTTTCCTCCCTGAGTTGCGTTTGGCAATGGTGTGTTAGCACAGCAATAGAAACCCCAGCTCAGACATGTCTCTTCCCTTGTGGAGTGAAGCTAACGCACCCACTCTCATATTTCTGGGAGTGTTGCTTTTTTAAGTGGTGTTACAGGCCTCTACCAATAGTTACCAATCCATGGTGAAATGGTTTATAGAAGGCACCCAGTAAGGTGTGTTCAAGAACCTGATTAAACAAACCTGCTGATCTCAAGGAACCAAAGGAAGAAACGCATTCACTTGCTTTCTAAATTTTTGGCTGTCCATACACTGGAATAGGTTTATTTTCCCTTTGACAATATCCTTGTCACATGAAAAAGGTGAAGTCTTACTTTTCAGACAGCATTGTGTTGATGTTATAGTTTTGTCCACTTACTTCTCTTTTGAAGTGCAAGTAACGAAATCTGTCTCAAGCTTCCGAGATCATCCCTTTTTGAAGCGGTAACAGTGAACAATACAGGAAGAATTCTAGCAAAGTCATAGTATAAGACACACAGTCCAGAAACTTACTAAAATTATTTCTAGAGGGGCTGGCGAGAGGGCTGAGAAGTCAGCATTTGCTGCTGTAGCTGAGGATAAAGTTTGGTTTCTGCCTGGACTGAGTCTACCAGGTTGATCTCAGTCCTCCGGGGAGGCTTTGCCCTGGAGGAGGTGGGAATGGGGGGGGGGGCTGGGGGGGGGGGGGGGAAGGGGGGGGGGGAGAACAGGGGAATCCGTGGCTGATATGTAGAACTGAATGGTATTGTAAAATAAAATAAAAATTAAAAAAAATAGTTTGATTTCCAGGATGATCAAAACCTGTGCTTGCATTTCCTCCTCATCTGTTGCCCTCTTCTGCCCTCTGCAGGCTGTGAATGTACAAGTTACACATACATACACGCCCAGCAAAAAAAAAAAAAAAAAGTGCTTGCAGTTACACTTAGTGAAAAAAGAGGAAATGAATTTGAAGGAGAATGGATAGGGATATATTGGAAGGTTTAGAAGGAGAAAGGGGAAAGGAGAAATGTTGGAATTATATTGTGACCTCAAAAAAGTGTTTAAAAAGAATGGAAAAATTCACATGCATGAACTTAAAAAGTCTTTTTAAAAAATGTTACTTCTCTCAATGCATAAAAGAAGGAAGTATGTTTCACTTTCTTTCTGTTTGTTTTGCCAGCGGCTACCAGAGGACTCCTTTCACTTTGACAGTAACATGTCCTTGTGTAACAAGGAATGAAGGCCTTTTATTAAAAGTAATATAAGCTACTGCTGTCACCCTTGGCTGCCTCACAGAGGTGGAATGTAAGTACCCATTGCTGAAGACATCATGCATAAGAACAAAAGAAGAATCAAGCTGGATATGACCCCAAGCCTCCTTCTTGAGGAGTATCTTTCATGATACTAGAAGATGTTGTACAAGTTGCTAAGGAAAGAAAACATTGGACAGTCTTAAGCAGATGCTTATGATGCTTATGAAGCATGACAATGACCAGCATGGCAAGATATATATAAAATGAACAGTGGCACTCATATCTTGGCAGTACTCAATAGCTGTCTAATTGGACTTTATTTACTATGAGTGAAATCATGCCTGGTAATGTAAATGTAGTCAATTGCCTGTGCTATGAGGTCATAAATCTCAGAGGACAGCCTACTAATACAGCTTTCTTTAGCCATTGTACTTCTAACTGCATTCTAAGTACTTTTTCTTACACTCACAGACAATTTTAGGTCTGACCCCTCACCGAAGAAGCTTCTTTTTATAGAAAACAGAGACTATGATAGAAAGCCACAACTAGTCAAAACGCAGAGAACAACTGTCTGTGGGGTGCCTGTCCCCAGTTGATACATCCACAAAGAACCTCTGCCCTTATCTTTCAAGGAATATTATGGAAGAGGCTGCAGAAAGAGTCTAAGAGCCAGAGGATAACAAAGTCTGTCAGGAAATTGAATCATTCAGAACATGAGAAGGAAGCTAAATCTGTGGCATCTCAACAATATGGCTGCTTAAACAAGACTTGAACAATGGAAACACCTGTTGACATGTCAACCTTAACTGGCGAAATCTCATGGAGCCCCAGGCTTAAATGAAAAGCTACAGGCAATAGAACACTGCCTAGAGAGGGAGAATTACTCATCCTTAGTGATGAGCCCCCTGATTGGTTATCCAACACTATGTCGTGAGTTCTAGAACATATACATATGAACAACACTAAACAAACTCAGCAGGTCCGTTTATACATTATTTACACACAGAGATGTAGCAAAAATAAGGAATAAGAGGTTGTGAATTTGAAAGGGAGCAGGAGTCAGTGAGCTGTGGAAGATGTTACAAGGAAAAGAGTGAGGGGACAATAATGTAATTATATTTTAAGTATCTAAAATAAGATCCCCCTTCAAGTGTTTCCAAGAATTATGACTAAATTTATATCTATTGGTGTTCGTTGACTCAGTGATTAGGATCTAACAGAAAACAACATTTATGTGTTGTTCAAAATAGTGTTAGGCAAATGAAAGTATGATTAAGCCAATTCAATGTTAAAACATTAAGGAATGACCAAGGCCTTACTACATTAAAAAGAGAGATACCATAGTCCTAATGGAGACAGGTATACCACCTTCCTACCCAAGGCTCAGGAAACATCATGGCAGAGGTGGTAGAGAAAAATTAAAACTGAAACAAGGGAAATGAGTGGTAGGAATAAGTGTCTTCTGGACATGACATTGGTGGTGTACTCATCAGCTCACTATAGATTTGACTGAGGCCATCAATGTCCTACCAAGCATGGGGAAGGGATTCATGAGGCTGTAAATAGAAATTACTGTCCTGCCAGCAACTCCCAAATACCCGGCAGCCATTCCCAAATAATTGACTCGGAGGCTTAATATCACTTATAAATGATCAGCCAGTAGCTCTTACACTTGAATTAGCCCATAATTGTTATCTATGTTTAGCCATGTGGCTTGGTATCTGTTCTCTGTATAACATTCTCATCCTGCTTCCTCTGCATATGGCTGGCAACTCCTGACTCCACCCTTCCTCTTCCCAGCATTCTTAGTTTGGTTGCCGAACCTATACTTCCTGCCTGGCTACTGGTCAATCGCTGTTTTATTAAAGCAATTTGAATGACAAATCTTTACAGTGTACAAGAGGGTTATTCCACAGCATGAAGCTCCACCTTTGCTGGACATCTTCAGAAAGTTAATTCTTGCTAAGGCAAAGGGTATCATTTTCTTGACTAGTGTAGCCACTGACAAATTGCCTGTGCTCCAGTAAATAACACTCCCCCAGACATACACACTCATGCTCAAGCAAACAACCACAATTAAACTCAGTGGTTCACAAATAAGACCTCAAGCCATGAAAAGAGCTTATTGAGAAGAATAAGTGGAAGAAGGACTGAAAGGGGAAAGGGTAGTGGGAGGTAAAAGTTTACTGAACACATATATGAAATTGTAAAATACCAATAGTAATTGAAAAAATGGCTGCATTCTTATGATACAAAATGGTAAAATTAATGCTTAAAATCTATCAGGTATAAAAATCTATTTATCTAGTAACAGAGTAGCAAGCAATAGAGCAATTTTTTATTGTAAAAATCTAAGAATTATATAAAGATAAGTGGAAGAAAACCACTAAGTAAAACTAATACTTTCATCAAGACTGTGTTAAAATAGCCAAAGAAACTATCTAAACAAGCAAATAGATTTACTGAACATTTAAAAGGTAGAATATATGGAGAAATCTCAAATACTTCATGCCTAAATAAAAAATATGATCAAAACACATTGTATGAAATTCTCAAAGAATTAATAAAATACTTTTAAAAAATAGAATATTCTTTCTTCACATGAACAAAAGAAACATGCATTAAGTATGTGGGAACATATGAAGCACATATGTTAATTCTTACTATCAGGATATTTCACAGGATTCAACAAAACTGGAAATAAATAACATTCTAAAACTTCTTAACATGAAATTTAAATAATTCTATTAGGCCAATTTAATGTCCTTTTTGTATATATTTACTTTTGATAAAAGTTAAACTTAATAAAGTCCAACTTACCAATTTTCATTTCGCAATTCATATGTATTGAATTTAAAGACTATTTGCCTAACCAAAACTTACAAAAATGTTTAGTATTTTTATTTATACAGGTGTGCAATTTAATAGTATTTTAATGTGAATATTTGCATGTTGCAGCACTATTTTTTGGAAAGTTACTTGCCAAAACTAAATGAACAGCATGTGAGTGATTCATTGTTTGCAGTGTACAGTTCCCATTCATTTTACCATCTCTTTTCTCATACTTTATTATGAGCATTGAGACTAACAGGTAGCATTCAAATGCTTTGTCATGAAGCTTGTTTACCAGTGACTTTTCTATTGCTGTGGTAAAGGACCAGGACCAAAAGCAACGTATAGAGGAAAGAATCTATGTGAGCTTATCATTCCAGAAGGATATGAGTCCATCCTGACTGGGAAGTACGCCAGCAAGCGACAGGCAAGAACCTGAGAGCTCACATCTCTCACATTATCACAAAATAGAGAAAGGGAACTGTAAGTAGAGTAAGGCTGTAAGCACCTAAAACAATCCCCTCCAGTGACATACTTCTGCCAACAAGGCAGCTCCACCCCAAACTCCCAAAATATGGCCACCAACTGCTGACCAAGTGATTATAGGATCATTTCTCATTCAACCAAACACAGTCTGTATGGCTAGACTACTCAGGCATTTTTCTATTATCTCCATGATCACCAGTGACTTTTTTTTTAAACAAACATCTATGTCCTAGCAAAGATCATTCTGGTTCTAGCTTCCAGTGATATTTTAAGTCTTTAAATCATGATCTGAAGCATTGAAATATCATTAAAAAAGATGATTAACCCTTCAAATGTCATGGTTTATTTCCAAACACTTTCCTTAAATGTTTTTCAGCTTCTAAATCTGCTTCAAAAGTTTGTTTTTATTACGTTGTAATACCTACTCCCAGAACCAAACTAGGTATTAGTTAACATTGTTCATCGTATTTCTATGGTAATATTTTATTTGTGCTGAAATGTGATTTTATTTGTATGTTAATAAATAAAGTTTGCCTGGAGATCAGAGGTCATAGCAAGCCAGGGACAGCAGTCAGGCAGTGGTAGCCCACGCCCTTAATCTGATCACAGGGCAGGCAGAGTCTTTGTGTGGTCAAGGACACAGCCAAGCTTGGTGACACGAGCCTTTTATCCCAGTACCAACCATAGAGACCTGGAGGTCTGTATAGACAGGCAGTGATGAGGAAGTCATGTGGTTGGGTTTAGAGCCAATGAGAATTCAGAAGAGAAAGGCAATAAAAAGACAAGTCAGACAGGAAGAAACTCTCTCTCTCTGGGGAAGCTACTTCTGGTGGTAAGCTAAAGTTAGTCGTGGCTATTGCTCTGATCTCTTTGGCTATTTACCGCTGTATTTGGCTCTATGTTTATTTACTAAGACTGTTTAGAATTTCGTCTACATATTTCCACAAGCATATAATACATTTCTGAGATAATCAACTTAGAAAACTGAAAGATTAACTTTGCTCACAATTTTAGAGCTTTCAGTCGATGAGCAATTGTATACCTATATACCTTCAGGTTCGTGGGGGACAGATATATGTGATGGAACAGAATAGTTCATCTCATAGTGCAGGAACACAAAGAGAAAGATAAATGGTCCAGGAAATCACAAATTCCTTTGAGGTCTCACCTCCAGTGACCTAAGAACCTCCTACTGCTGCATTAAAGTTTCTATTCCCTCCCAAGGTTTGGGCCACTCCAGAGCTGATATATAGCAGTAATCCATATCTGTGTTAAAAAAAAATCATCTTAGAAAATAGTAAGACATGACATGCTTGTTATCTGAGTTTTCTGAAGATCACTGCTCTGAGGAAGCTTAAATGATTAATTTTGACTCTGTTGACATTTTGTCTCAGCTGAGTTGTTGACCAAGGGTGTAGTCATTTAAAAAATTTACTAGGAGTGAAGGTTCTCTTTCAAGCTTACTCCTGTGGAAATTAATAAGAGACATGTGTGTAGTCTTTCCACATGTCTGATTAATTGGTTAGCCTCATGGAATAACAGTGGAATTCTCAGAGAATGAAATGCTACATTTTTGATCTGGAATGCTTCCCAAAAATGTATGTATTAAAGACTTTGTTTCATGTTCACAAAGCTATTGGGAGGTAGTAGAACCTTCATTAAGTAGGTCATAGTAGACTTTGATCATTGAGTGTGCTGTTCTTGAATAAGATTGAGGGATGCTGATCTTTTCCTCTCCTTGTTTTTGCTCCCAGACATGAGATTAACGGACTCCTCCACCATGTACTCCAGCCATGATGTAGCATGATACTAAAGCAATGGGATTAAAAGTGTGAGCCAAAATAAACCCTTCTTGTTAAATTGATTATTTCAGGTGGTACTTTTAATAACAATGTATCCAGGGAGTAACAATTTGCTTTCTGGGTGGTCCAGCCCTCATCCCACTAAGGAAACTATACAGCCCTGTTCTAAAAGTTACTGGGTTTCCTGGGGGAGTAAACTGGAAACAACAGAGACTGAAGCTGAGAACTAAGGCCACTTAGAGTGGAAGCCAAGCTGCCTATTGATCAGCTTGGTTGTTATCCAGAGAAACGTAGAGTCGTCCTTTTGGTGGGTTTTGCAATGCATAATAGTGACATAATTTGGACTAAATGGTTTCCAGTAAGGCCAAAATCTCAAGGATAGGTTTATTTGGAGTATTATGGGCAATGAAAAGAAGACCTTTTTCTAGATGGCTGCATGGGTATGTATTGCATGGAAAGCATAGGTATAATTGGTGTAAAAATGCATTGAGACTCATTCCTTCCACCAGCTAGAGAGCTCTAGGGAAAAGAATTAGTTCCTCTTTGGGACTGATGTGGAACTACTTGGATGAATCTCATATTCTGTGACCTCTCTCATTCCTGCTGTCACATTCTCTGAAAATCTCTGTGCTGCCACCGTTAAATCACTTCCATCTCTGAACCAGGCAGCCTCAGTTTGGGGAAAGTGAGCAATTTTATACATCTTGTCTAGGACTTTGGGGAGATCAAATGTCTCTTTATAGAAATATTGTAGAGAGGTCATGGGCTTAGAGTCTGGCAGTTTTTAGCTTGATGAGATTTTTATTGAAGTTCGAAAGAGAAGAGTTTGATACTTATTGATTTTGATATCTAAGATCCAATGGGAAGACCTGGAATTAAGTTTCAAGGAACAAGTGAATCATGCAATCCATCCTTCCCTGTTCAAGGATTAAAATTCCCATGGATAATTAATCAGTCACAATAGCACAGCTGCTTGCTCCCCAGGCAAGGAGGCCATCCTGCACCACCAGCTCCAATACTTTGTAGAGATACATGACTTGACACTTGAGAGGCCCCACAGTTCAGGTTAATACTCAACAGTACTACCCTTTTTTGCTCACATACATATAGAGAAAAGGGTTTAGTAGGATCAGGGAGAGCTAACACTGGGGCAGAGGTAGGCGAGTGATTGAAGAGGTTGACATTCAGTAATTACAAGAGTCCCATCAAACAGTTCTTCCTCTGCCCTCTTAGGTCTCACAAAGGAGGTTAGTCAAAGCCTCAGCTTCAGCGTCGGAATCCTGCAGTAGCCTTTATATCACGACACTCCCAGACGTTTTGTTGGGGATTCCCCAGAGCGAAAGTGAGATCCTCGTGATGATGACTGGAAAGGCTTCTTTTGCCCGTGGTTAACATTAGTCCAAGAAACTGGATCTTATCTTAGGAGATTTGGTTATTCTAACAAGTAGCTTCACATCCACATGAGGCCAACTTTGGAGGAGTGAGACCAGTGGTTCGTCTGAAGAGTGTTTGTCTAGGGTGCTTCTTAATAAGTCATCTACACACTTGAGAAGGCTGCTCTTAGGGGGGAATTTCAGGGATTATAGGTCTTTGCCTATAGCCTGTCCAGAAGTGTGAGAGTGACTTCAAAATTCCACAAGCAAGCCATTCCAGGTACGATGTCAAGTGACCTGGCTAGAGAGTTACTATCATTCAAAGGCAAATAGGAACTGTGAGTCTATGTATACAGGCATGAAGAAGAAAAGGCACTCTTAAAATCTCATGCCGTGAAGCAGGCGTGACTAGATGTGTACGTATTATGAACTATGACATAGATTGGAACAACTGATTAATTTGTGATCCTCAGGTTCTGGATCATTCTGTAAGGCCCATCTAACTTATTTTACAAGATAATGGTGTTGCAGGAGAGTTATGGGATGTAATATTGAGAACTGCAGTCCTGAGAGACTGCAAAACCTTTGTTTTCATGTGTTCAGGGTAAAAGGGTTCTTTGAGAAAAAGATGTCAGTCCTTTGGAGAAACTGTGGTCGGAGTGGTTGTTAGTGAGTGGTAAGGAGCTATCCCATACTCCAGGGGGAACTTGTTGGTGATGAAGATATTTATTGCAGGAAAGGCCTTTGAGGCTGCAGGCAGTTCTGGTCCATTATGAGACAGGAGACTTGGTGTTAAGAATGTCACAAGTTATCTTGTGAAATCTCAAAGAGTCTTAAACGGATCTAAAATTTAGATTTACATTAGCACCTCAGAGGAAATTGGGAAAATTTAGGACCAGAAAAAAGTGAGTGAGAAGATGTATGGCTACTACACAGTTTAAAAGGAATACCAACCAGGTTGGTCTGATATTTCCATCAATATCAGAGAGCAGAATCAGAGACCAAAAGGTTAAACTGGAGAAGGTGATCAGGGGTCAAAAATCAGCCCCAGTGTCCACAACATAGTTAACTTTGCCACTTTGTCACATCTAGAATTATCTGAGCTCATCCATAGTGGCAGAGAACATGGGAATTTATACAGCCTTAGGGCCCCAATAGTCTATAATGGGATGGGGACCGCTTTCCTTGTTGGGATCCTTTTTGCACAGAAACAAAGTCAAGGGAAATTTCCTTTTTCAGGTTTTACCTGAGCTTGGGGTCGTTGGATGAGGCTGACCTCCTGTCATAAAGAAGGGAAGGACATTCTTGCTTCAGTGTGCCCCTACTTCGCAAAGTACACATGGCCCTAAGGGATCCCTGTGGTCTGGTGGTCTTGAGCAGTCTTGGTTGAAGTTCCTTGCTCACCACTTTGACAACAATAGCAGGAGTCCTTTTGAGTTAGGCTTGGTTAAGTCTCTTAAACTGCACTGAGCGGCCAGTAGATGGAGCTCTAGGATTTCCTGAGATTGGCAGGGCTTCTTCAAACACTACTAATTGCAGGTGGCGCTTGTCTGTTTATTCCTTCCGTTTGCTGTTTCTGGCTGGCAAGGTCTCCTCGCTGTTAGTAAAGATCGTGAAAGTCCTGTTTAATAATATAGAGAAGTAAATCTGGGATTCCTTGTGCAGTTTCTTTTTGAAGTATGTAGGTTTGTCTAATGTCTGAGAAGGCTTTTCTTATATATATCAGGGGTGGTTTGGCAATCTGGTTCTGTGAGCACAGATTAGTATGCTTGCACGTGGTTTCAGCTCATCTAGAGTGTAAAATTTGGAAGACTTTTAGATATTTTCTGCATTTTCCCTAAGTTATAGTTAATGGGTTTGATAAATCCTCTTTTTATTCCCTGAAGTTTATTGTGTAGTACTAGATGTGTCCCTCACCACACCTCATTTCCTACCCAGTGTCTGATAGGATCAGTGGAGCTCTGTGTTAGGTCCACCATAAAAGTCTAACCAAGGTATGTATGGGTTATGAGTGGGAACCTCACCTATTCAGGTATCTATAAAAAAAATCAAAACACAGATATTGGGTTTTTCCTGGGAGTTTTCTGATGAAAGTGGAGAGATCTTGGCCAAATGCCCCTAGTTTGGTTGCATAGGGGACAGTTGAGACATGGGGAAAGGAGTAGTTCTCAGGGGCTGCCTCAAATCCCAGCAGCAGTCTTTCAGAGTGGAAAGATGTTTTCTGGGGAGAGGGGTGGATAACTTTAACTTGTCTCTGAGTTCCCTGTATGAAATTCCAAGGGAGTGTATGATGGAGAAAGAACATCTAGGTAGTGAGGCAGAGTGGTTGGTGAGAATTCCACTAATACAGAGCTGAAAGAAGAGGAAAGGGAGGAGAGGGGGAAGCAAGAGCAGAGCTGTGAAGTGGATGGGACTTCCATGCTAGGAAAGCCAGAGATTGCAAGGACACTGTGCTTACAAAGGAGGGTGTGGTGACATACTGTGTCCTCCAATATATTGTGCACCCCAATAAAGCTCATCTGAGGATCAGAGGAAAAAGCCAGCCACTATATTAAACACAGAAGTCAGGCAATGGTAGCACATGCCTTTAATCCTAGTGTTTGGGAGGCAGAGATTCATCCAGATCTCTGTGAGTTCAAGGCCACACTGGGAACAGCCAGGCATGGTGGCACATGCCTTTAATCCCAGCAGTAACCATAGATATCTGGAGGTTTGTACAGACAGACAGGAAGTGATATAGCTGGGCAGAGAGAGGAAGTGAGTTGGCAGAACAGAAAGGCATATAGGCGTGGGTATACAGGAAGTAGGTCTCTTTGGAGACTTGAGGTGACAGTGAGGTAAGGTTGGCTGTGGCTTGTCCTAGTCCTCTGATCTCTCAGTTTTGACCCCAATATCTGGCTCTGGGTTTTTATTAATAAGAATATTTAGCAATTCATCTTACATCATGAAAAATATCCTCTAGAATGAGTTTATAAGATATAGGCCCGTGTACAAAAATTTATTAAGTTATATGCAGCATTCTTCATGCTTCTGGTGGTCCTGTGACAAGGCCATTAAGTCCTGGTCAGATGCAATCTCAAAAATATTTTTTTTCTAAATTCTGACAAAAGTGATCTAATTTCAGCACACAGATATAGCATACTTTGCAAGTTCTTCGTCTGGAAGCAAGTATAAAGGAAAATACTACAGTGGAAAATAAATGGGATTTATTATTGATTGGGGGTGGGGAGTCTGAAGATCAGTCTTTGAATGGTTTTTGATAGTACACACCGGGAGTGAATTGGAGGGTTTAGGAGATGCAAGACCCACTGTGAGTACCACAGTGTTTCCTCTGTGTATGAAGCCTTCCTTGTTGAGTAGCTGACGCTCTTGTCACCTTCCACACGCTGGGCTGTCAGCTGCAACTTAGGCTTCGCTGTGAGAACTTCACAATGGCAGCGTTGTGTGGTGCAGTTCCTAGAGAGGCACGAACAAATGTCTACTCATCCCACATAGGAAACTGATGATAGACTCAAATAAGGATACCACAAACATCCAGCTTGTTGAGCCAATGAGTTTTATTGGGGTTACTGATAGGAACAGAGATGACTGATAGACAGCTGCATCACTGCCTCAGTTCCCTTTAGAACAGCATCCTGTGTCTTCATGAGCTTCCCTATAAGACAGAATGCTTTATCTTGGAGAAAACTCTAATACAACCACATTTCAAGGCCTCTTTGTAGAGAATCTGGCACTGCCCTCCATTGCTTTGCCTTAGCAGCCTTCTTGCACTTTGACATGAGCCTCTGTGATTCCCATGATTCCCTTACTCTTTCATCATATGTGCCCATAAAACCGGTATCATCTAATGGCATTGTCGAGTCTGCTATGTCAAGGTCTGGACTGGCCCCCAGGGCCCCTGTTGGACTCCCAGGTTGGTCCTGAGGAAACACTTCTCTGCTGGCTACTGTTGATGAGGAAACCTATTCAGTAACATTTCCAGTTTCGGTTCTCTCCTTTTGGTTGAATTTGTTTTTTCATGAGAAGATGACTCCCATGGGTCTTGGTCTCAGGAATCCTTTGCTTTTGTCCCAGAGAAGTGAAAGACTTTTTCTTATTAAGATTTTTAAATTTTATTTTATGTGTGTGAGTGTTCTGCTTGCTTGTCAGTATATGCACCACTTCTGTGTGGTATGGTGTCTGTGGAGACCAGAAGCAGGTGTTGGATCCTTTGGAACTGGAGTTACTGATAATTATGAACCGTCATGTGAGTGCTGAGAACTTACCTAGGTCCTCTGAAAGAGCAATAAGTGCTTTTAATGACTGAGCCATCTCCCCAGCCTTTGGGATGGTTTTCTTTAATGGTGCTAATATCTTTAATAATTAAAGCTTTTTTTTTTTGAGAATCCATCTTATCTACAATTTTAAACTCCCTCCTTTTCCTATTAAACAGCACATTTTCACATCTTTTTGCTCCACTTGTGACTCTTTTTCCATGTAGACCAGTGAGGAACACTGAATTCCCCATCTGGACTAGATGTCACTGGCCTTCAATATTCCAACCTGGAAAATTCACCATGATTTTCCAGACTGAGATAAATATTGGTGGTTTGCACAGTTTTCAAACTCAGAAGCCACATAATGAGTTTCCAGCCAGGACTAGTCATCACTGGTCTGTCTAATACAGCTATGTACATGGTATTGGGTGTTTTTCTTCCAGTTTTTACATTTAGGTGGTTAATTTCTCTCTTTGTTATTCACTGTATGCCTTTTCTTAGTATACCATATTATATCTTTTTATGAGTTTAGATACATAGTTAGGTATACATAGTAGCTATGCTTTTAGCCATTCATTAACTGAGAACCATGATGTCTAGATTCATCTACTATGGCATTGGAAAGTTAGGCAGACCCCCTGATTTAGAGTTTTACAAGAAGAAAAGTTTGAAGTTGTAAATGCAAATTAGAAATGTGACATTAGGAAGGATGTTAGTAGATGTACCGGAGCCTACTATCTTCCAGATAGCCCTCAAAGTAGTGAAATTAGAATATATTTCTAATTTAAGGATCTAAATTAAGGAAAACTTAAGGATAAGAACAGGAATTGGGATGTGTCATGCATAAAAGGAGCTGTTTATAACATGTTTTGTGTCTGAAATGCATTGCTGAATAAGCCTCACTTCTATGGGTGTCAGTCTGGAATTGGCTCATCTCAACAGGATCTCCAACGGCTCTCTTAGAGGGAAAACAGTGACTGATTTTTCTCCCAAAACTGAGGTAACAGGAAAATCAAGAGTGGAGTATGGGCCAGAGACACAGCTCCATTCTGCAAAATATAGTAGCTTGGTTTCTTTTCAGTGAATTCTCCTCAGATGAAGGTCAGACTCTGGACTTTGCCTTGAAAAAGAATTTCAGACAGAGTCAGCATGAAGTTCAGCCAGAGCTTGGTAAGGTGAGTTTTTACATGAATGTAAGCATGGGAATAATAGAAAGAAACTCTCAGGGAAGGGAGCATACACACTCAGTCTTGGTTTTGGACTTCTCAAGAGACAGCTATGCTTAGTTCTTATAACTCTGTATGACTTTGATGGCTTCTGAAGTTACATCTTAAAGATGTGCTAAGGATTTTAAGCAAAACATACGGTAGTTCCTTGAGGATTACAGATGATAAAGTTATAAAAATCCATGTTACAAAGGTTGTACACAGGAATATAGATGTGGTTATACTGTAAACAAAGTTGGTTGTCCTGTGTGTGGGATTCTCAGAAAACCAAAGCTATACACATGGGGAAAGAATAGGTTGTGCTCAAAGGTCACATCGGTTTAGGCCCTAAACATCTTTATTTGAAATATCCCTAATTGAAAGCTGTCTCTGTAGGTGCTGCAATTATAGATGGTCAGCTGTAGAGAATTCAACCAGACTTCAAGAGGGATGGCTCTTTTCTCTTCCCATGTCTCTTTAATTTTCCTTGTCTTTTCATCCCACCTCAAGTAGAGTACAATACAACATTGTGTGAGAGAGATACCTCATTCATATACTTTGTGGTATAATGTATTGCTACAATTGTTTTACTGTCTTATTGCTTATTAAGATATAGGAAAATAACACAGAGAACAGACAATTATGATCCACAGTTTCAATATCTACTGAGGTCTATAGTACATTTGCCAAAGATAGAGGTATTCTGCTATACATAATTGTCTCAAGGTTTATATTTCCACCCCTGATTTTTCTTTCATGCTTCATCCTCTACTTATTTCTTGAATCTCTCAACAATGTGTTATACTGTCTATAGTTAAGACTACACCTGTAACTTTCTTAGTAAGAAAATGACTCTCATTTTAGTGGAAGTGTAACCACAGTCCTGTGTTGAAGCCCTAGCAGAAGCAGAGATAGTCTAAAGAGAGACATTGTGCCTCCTGACAGGTGAAATATGGAATCTCAGAGTCATTTTGATTTACATTTGATTGTATTTCCCTGATGGCCAAGGATGTTGAACATCTTTACAAACAATACACAAACTGGGAAAAAATCAGAGAAATAGCACCTTCACAAATAATCTAAAGTATCTTGGGGTAACTCTAACCAAGCAAGTGAAAGACTTGTATGGCAAGAACTTCAAATCCTTGAATAAAGAAATTGGAGAAAATACCAGAAGATAGAAAGATCTCCATGCTCATCGATCAGTATAAATAACATAGGAAAAAAGGCCATCTTACCAAAAGCAATCTACAGATTCATTGCTGTCTCCATCAAAATTCAAGCACAATTATTTACAGAACTTGAAAAAACAGTACTCAACATCATATGGAAAAGCAACAAACTCCAGATAGCTAACAATTCTACCCAATAAAAGAACTTCTGGGAGTATCACGATTCCTGATTTCAAGTGTTATTACAGAGCTATAGTGATAAAAATGTTATGGTGCTGGCATAAAAATAGACAGGTGGATCAATGAATTCAAGTCAAAGACCCAGACATAAATCCACATACCTATGGACACCTGACTTTTGACAAAGAAGCCAAAATTGTACAATGGAAAAAACAGTGTCTTCAGCACATGGTGCTGACATAACTGGATGTCAACTGGTAGAAGGCTGCAAATAGATCCAGATCTATCACTGTGCATAGAACTCAAGTCCAAGTGGATCAAATACCTCATCATAAATTCAGTTACAGAACCTGAAAGAAGAGAAAGTGGGAAATAGCCTTGAATGCATTGGCACTGGAGATAACACTCTGAATGGAATGCCATTAGCACAGACATTAAGATCGACAGTTAGCTGGGTGATGGTGGTGCATGCTTTTAATCCTAGCACTCAGGAGGCAGGGACAGGCAGATCTTTGTGAGTTCAAGACCAGCTTGGTCTACAGAGCAAGTTTCAGGACAGCCTCCAAATCTACAGAGAAACCCTGTTTCAAAAAGCCAAATAGATAGATAGATAGATGATAGATAGATAGATAGATAGATAGACAGATAGACAGATAAATACAACAACATAAGAAGAACTGAAAATTAATAGATGGGACCTCATGAAATTAAAAAGCTTCTGTAAGGCAAAGGACACTGTCAATAGGACAAAATGACAACCTACAGAATGGGAAAAGATCTTCAACAATCCCACTACAACAGAGGGCTGATCTCCAAAATAAATAAAGAACTAAAGAAACTAGACATCAAAAACAAACAAATAATCCAATTAAAAATGGAGTATAGATCTAAACAGAAAATTCTCAACAGAGGAATTGTTTTTAACAGGCTTGCAGAAATCAGAACTTGAAGGTATTTCTGAAGAAATTATATAAAATGTTCCTACCCCTCCTATCAAAGGAATGAACGTAAGAACAAAGGACTCCAGGCCTGGAGTGTGTGGTGATATACTTCCCAACCCCCAACCCGATGTCTCTTTCAAAGTAGGGCATTGGTAAGAAATCATTTTGTTCTCAGTCAAAATTGAATAAACTACTGTGTGAGTATCAGAAGAGAAATGATAGAAATGATCTGTGTCTATGTCGCCTTTACTCCAGGAAAAGAAACCACAACCTATCCCATAGTTGTCTCCCTGCTTTCTATAAATTGTAAAGAGGTTACATGAATGAAAGGAAATAAATTGTAGGTCTCCCCTGTCCTCTTGGTTTGGCCAAACCATAGAATCCATTTTGCTGTGCCAATTGCTCTTTCTGAATTTTCAGAATATAGGGAAACTCAGCAGTGTTTTATAGACCTATGAGCCAGGTCATGTAAAATTTGTTCTGAAAACTAGAAACCTTCTTTCTGTTTAAGATGAAAACCTGCTTGAGAAACTGAAAACTCTATCACATTTACTGAATATCTCTAGATAAATCAACTTCTCTTCATTTGGAGTAGCTCTATACTGTTGCAATGTTTCTTTACGGCAGTTCTTCTGATGGGAATAGCCTTCTACTGAGTTTCTATTATATAAACACCTGCTTTATTCATTGTGGTCATTACATGCATCAAATGAGATTACACTGGAAGATGGGTAGATAGGCACTAACAGACTCGATTCTCATTGAGGATGTATGCCTTCCTCATAATCATCAGCTGATAAAATAAAGAACAGAAAATGCAAGGTTCTAATTGTTAGTGGGCCCCGGGAGGTCCTAATAACCTCCATAGCTGAAATAAACTAGCACATGGTCTTTAGAAGAGAGATTTAGTTCAGTCAGAAATGGGGTAAAAGCTGTCATTCTCAAAGAATAGTGCTCCTCATTTTCCAAAAGGAAGGATTTCGTGGGATGTGGTCACTGTGAATGTAAGATTTCTATGAAAGGCAGAGCTTTGTCTCTAGACACTAAATATTTTTGACTGGAAAATTTTATAGAGCAGAGACAGGCTCTATCTTTCCACTGAAATTAAGCTTTGAATCATCTTCTGTGACTCTGTTTACACACTAATCTTGTTAGCAAAAAATAGTGCTAGGCCAAGGAAGGGGAAAGAGGATGGGGAAATGGTTCGGTGGGTAAATTAACGAGCACAGGACCTGAGTTTGGATCCTTGGTGCTCACGTAAACTAGGCATGGCAGTGCATATATGAAACTTCAGTGCTGCCAGACAGAGACAGGCAGGCCCCTTGGGTTGCCTGGCCAGGCAGTCTAGCTAAATGCCTAACTACAGGCTTGATGAGAGACCCCATCACAAAACAATAAGGTAGAATAGTGAATGAGAAGGGCATACTGACATCAGCCTCTGGGGTCCACATGTACTTGCATGGATAAATATGCCAACAGATGTCTACTTTTATAAATTCACTTTTATTCTTTTTTTTGTTTAATTCCACATAATCTGCTATGTTGTTACATTTTTTTCCTGATTAAAAGAATGGAATGGGGTTGTCAATCATTGAATAGGAAAAATGAACCTTGAGAAATGCAAAGAAACAGATTGTTAAGGAAATTGTGCCAATGATCCATTTGACATCTGCCTGATCTCATCCTTGAGCAAACATCACTCCACCTTGTAATGAAGTGCTTCATCTGAATTCTTTCTATGGAGAACATTAAGACTGCGGCGCCAAGTGAAGGACAGAGGGAGATGGCAGTAAACACCATGAAAAGAGCGCCATGCCCCCTCTTCTTTGAAAACTCAAAGCTTTTCAGAACTTAGTAAATGAAGGTCAGACATGAATATGGTTTGAAATTCCTGTGTTGTTCCCATCATTTGAGTTCATTGACCATATGCACTTTCTCTCTCTCTCTCTCTCTCTCTCTCTCTCTCTCTCTCTCTCTCTCTCCCTCTCTCCCTCTCTCTCATTACAAAAACAACTCAACAGTTTCTTAAGAGCGCCATACAAAAGACAGCCTTACAAAACCTTCTATATCCTTTCACTGAAAGGCTGAAAATTTTGCTCTTGCCATGGACTAATTCCTATTTGCCTTTCAGTTCACATGTTAAAGCTAAGACTAAAACAGATGCTATAGTCATGTAACTACATAATTCTCTATACCTTTCCCTCATAGCACTGAAACCACCACATAGAATTTACAACTCACTATCCAACTACTACATATAACATTAAGTTTCATGTGGACTGAAATCATCCCTATTTTTTTTTTTTTGCTATAGAATTTTTGGGTCAAATTATTGCCCAGATATCAACAAATACATGTTTATTGATAAGCATTTTTCAAGGGGAAAAAATGAAATTGTCCTACTTTAGTACTTTTCACAACTAGTTCTATATCATAATACTCATGAAATTAATGACTTTATTCCTAAACCTCAGTGTGTGAACCCCCCCCAAATAATCATTCCCTGTTTACTCTCCTGTGATTATACCAGGCTTGAATGTAATCAAATGATTTTCTCTCATACTTCCTCTTCCTAGAACAATCACTTTATCATTTTCTAGTCAACATAGAGCTGGCATATACCCTTGTACAGGTGACATTCTAAGACATAAACCATTTCATCTACTTAATTTTCAAAATGGATTTAAGATTTATTTCATTTTAAATTCTGTGTGTGTGTGTGTGTGTGTGTGTGTGTGTGTGTGTGAGAGAGAGAGAGAGAGAGAGAGAGCGCATGGGTGCCTTGTGTGAGGGTGTGTGCATGGAAGCATGAGTGCCCTCAGAGGTAAGAGGCATTGGATCCTACATGATTACAATTCTGGAAAACAAACTCAGGTCTCTAAAGCAATATGTGTTCTTAGCTGCTGAACTTTCTCTCCAGGCACATAGAAAAAAGAATTTATTTAAAAAGATGAGTTAAAGATATTCTATATATAATATAAAATATAATGTATAATTACATAATATGATAGAAAAGATGAGTTAAATATATTATACATATCAAACAGATAAAATTTTCTTGCACATTATTGATTAATATTCTTGTAAAATATCTTAAATGATCCAGTACCAACCCATTATTATACATAGAATGCACTGCGAAAGTCATAAGAAATGTCATTAAATCTCTGTCCTATCTCATGTATTGAAAGGAGGGTAGAACATTGTGATGCAGATTTGTTACAGTATTCAACCTGGTTCTCAAACAGAAAGCTTCTAATGAATGTCATTATCTTGCCCATAAAAGCAACAACAAAACCCCGGTGCCTTATAATGGCCAAACACTATCCACAGCAAGATGAAAAGCTCTTTCAGCTAACTGTCTCAACCATCAGAATGCTTCAAATTACCAACAGGTGCAAGGAGTAAGATGCTATGGATATTAGTGTTGCTAAGGAAAATGAAAATCATTTAGTATTATTGCTGAAAGATATTTAACTGAATTTGGTGTTTGAAAGAGATTATATCTTTTAGAAATTTCAATAAAAAACAAAATTATGAGAATCAGTGTACTATTTAGAAGCATATTAAAGGCTGTTTTAAATTACAATAAATACTAAATGAAGCAGTTTCATATGTACTTTTAGAACGAAGTCTGGGAGTGAAAAAATGTATATACAGGATACTATTTGGTATATGTATTTAGTATATATTATACATTGTACTAAACCTTTATAGTGGTATGGACTTAGACATCTCTGAGGTAGACAAATATTTAATTTATGTGTGAACTTCTTTCAATAATATCTACAAAATCTAATAAGGGCAATATAATAAAGAGCAAGTATCTTTAAAAAATAATATATTTATCCACAAAAACTAAAATTTTGAACACAGAAATACATGCTAATATGATTGTCTGAAAGTTTTTGATGAACACTTTATGTCTGAGTTTATATAGTGTGTCAGTCATTAAGTGTATGTGGTGGTTTGGATGAAAATGTCCCCTATAGGCTTATAGGGACTGGTGATAAATGGAAGCTGTGATCTTGCAGGTGTAGTTGTGGCCTTGTTGGAGGAAGTGTGTCACTGGGGGGTGAACTTTGAGGTTTCAGAAGTTCAAACTAGACCCAGAGTCACTCTCTCTTTCTGCTGCCTGTCAATATATGACTATATTTAGAACTCTCTGCTACCTTTCAAGCGTATGTC
>CABHPQ010146076.1:0-13900 GCA_902168405.1 Peromyscus aztecus
TTAATTTATTTGTATCTGGTATGATTAAAAATCTGTATCATTTGATATTTTTATATTCATAGGCTCATTGGAAGGGTATGTTTGCCAAAAATGTGATTTGTCATGAGTAAAAAAGAAAGTAACTTTCTAACTATGTCTGTTAAAGAAAAGTAGCAATCATACAATTTTTGGAACAATAAAACATCACCCATAAAGTTCAAATCATAAAAAGCGTCTAAGTTAGAGAAGTGATACTCCAACTCATGATTTATTGGTTATACACTGTTATTTTCAATCAAATACTCAAATTTGATGATTGTCATGGCAAACTTCAAAAAACAATTATAACCAATTCTGTAGGATCTATAGGAGCTACAGAATTTTACAGCCATGCCTTTTACATAAGACACTATTGTTGGGTCACTTCCAAACCTGACCTCTGTAATGACCACTGTAATGACACATGACTTATGTACTCAGAGTGTTAGACTTTAGCCATAGACATGTAAAGTGAACTCCGACTCATAGCTTCACTAATTTCTATGCCATAGTGAACCTGTTAATCACGATTAAATATTGAGCAGCTCCACGTTTTTAAGTTCTTTATAATGTTCCTACAGGGACCTCAGTGATGTTTTAAAGTGCTTTTGGTAAGGAAGGGGGTCATTGAGTCAGTTGGTGTTTCAATTACATGGCTGTGGAATGTGGAGATGAGCAGAGGAAAGAGTAACCCTTCATATGGTAAAATTGGGAGAGAATGCTAGTTTTTTAAGGGAAACTATGCAGCAATGTTAACAGAATGTAACTGGAGGCTTTTCTCTGTCCCGCCCTGTCCCGTGGCTGCTTGTAAATAATCACTCAGAGGCTTACCAAGGACTCAGGCTTATTACTAGTTAGCTCTTACATTTCAATTAACCCTTTTCTATTAACCTAAGTATTGCCACATGGCCATGGCATTACCAGTCTGCCGGTAAGTTGTTCCTTGGATGGCTGAATGGTGTCTCCCAGACTCCACCCTTCTTCCCCTGCATCTCTACTTGAATTGTCTCTCACATTTCCATAGAGCTGAGAAAGCTTTTAAAAAAAAGGCTTCTAGACGCACAAAAACAGAGTCAGACATGGCTTCTCGGTAGCCGTGTTTTTTGAGATAGGCCCAGTTTGCTAGCGGATGCAAGGCACCTTTAAGAGAGGGCGTCCTGCCTCAGTACTGGAAGCACAGGTGGCTTTTTTTGGGAGATCCTGCCACTGAGCACTTGATTAGGATTTGTGGGCCTGCAGACTGCATGCTACTAGGTGGCAGCATGGATCCCAGAGTTGAGGAGGTACCTGTGCCATGTTGGGAAGCCGAGCGGGGCAAATCCAGTAGCCAAAGCCACTGCTTTGGCCCTAGCCACACCTGCTTAGCAATTTAAAGACTCTAGCAATCAAAAAAAAATACAGATACACAATAAGGACAGCTCTAAACAAAAACAAAACAAACACCTTCTAAACGGGCCACAGTGTGGTTAAAAAATATGTATAGGCTTAGGGGAGAGAGGAAAAAAGGATAATGATAGTAATAGATTAAAAGAATAATTTAAAGATAATACAATGAGGTCCTTTAAAAAGTAATAGAATAATAATTTATAATAAGCCACATAGAGATGGAAAATACACAGGGAATCTGTATCCTGTATGTTATTGCTTTGATTTCAAATTTTTTGATGACTGATGGGTAAGAGACAGCTGCTGGAAGACATGGAATTGAAAGAGAGACTGATAAAATATTCCCACCTGAATATTTTAAAAATGCCTTAACTTTAAAACAGAAGTCAAAACATATATTTGTAAAATGGAATTTAAAAGGTGCATTGCTTTAGAGAAGTGGTTTTGCATTTGTTTCCACAGGAAACAAGAGACTATGTATTTGTTTCATATTAAGATGGGCCAGATTTGATCAAGAGAGATCTCCTGAACATTGACAGGTGATATCTGTCAACAAAGGTTATAGCTAGTCTTCCCAGAAGTTAGTCATCATTTCATATTTTCTCAGGGACCCTAAAAATGCTTCATCCACAGACAGCAGGAGGTAGTTTGGAGAAAATGACATCCACATTCCAAGAGTTGGGGGGGGGGGCGTATGGATCGTCTTTGGTTATTTGGTGGGCTATGGATGTTTGTTATATTTAGGGACTATAGGAATAAAGAATAAAAAGACAACTGTTAATCTTATATATTTTGCATTGGCATGGATTTTGGTATATTGATACAAATTTAAAATTAATTTTAATTATATATATATATTTCTACTCTTGTTTAAGGTATTGTGCTTATGCAATTCATTTAAAAATGTAAGGCAAAATTCTAGTTTTTGAAAGCTATTATTATGAACTATTTAGGATAATTAAGAAACACAGGTCAGCCGGGCAGTGGTGGCACACACCTTTAATCTCAGCCTTTGGGAGGTAGAGCCAGGTGGATCTGAGTTCCAGGCCGGCCTGGTCTACAGAGTGAGATACAGGTCAGGCACCAAAACTACACCGAGAAACCCTGTCTCGGAAAAACAAACAAACAAACAAAAAACACAGGTCAATAGTCATCTATAACAATCAAATTTATAGATATATTAGGTATGTTTTAAAGATCATATAGTGATATTTTTTGATAGATAAATGGTTTTCAAACACTTCAAAGACCTATGGAATATGGCATTTAAAATGTTTTGTTGACCTAGGTTTTTCATGACACTGAAACACATCTGTTCCTGGCAGTACCAATTTACTTCAGAGATGATGGGCATTGAAGAAACTCCTTATTGAGTTTGCTTTCATTGTAGCAAGGTTAGCAACTGGGCAAAGAAACTGCTCTTACATTTGACTGCTGATCATGTTTTATGTATGCTGGATATACAGGACACACGGAAAAAAAAAACTGTTGAACTTTGCCAAAACAAGGCAGAACAGTCCTTCAAAATTCTTGCTTCAGAGAAGAGTCTGCTAGATATTCTGCTGGACACAGAGGTAAGCAACTTACAAACTTTAATAATACAAGGCAGAATAGTCTTTCAAATTTCTTGCTTCATTGAAAAGTCTGCCAGATACTCTAGGCCTCTAGGCTGAAGGTGGATGCCCCAATGTTATAGAGGAGATTTGGATGACTGTCCAGGCAACCAGATGCCTCTGTCATTTCTAGAGTTTTGGAAGTTGCTTGCAATGTACTTCCTGTTTACTCAGGTAATATTATATCTTTCTTGGGACTTTGATGAAGTTGAAGACTAGATAGTTATATCATTTTCCTTAGTTATGATAAAAGATAAATTAGATATGAAACTTTAGACTCACAATGATAGGATAGATGATAGAGTGTTTAATTTTACCAAATACAAATAGACTAGATTATAACTGTAATGCTTGATAACTGTTTTGTTACATATAATTTTACTATGTTAAAGTTAAAACCTTCCTTTTTGATGAGACAAGAAAGGGAAATGCTGTAGGATGTCCTTCTGTATGCTCTGAATATGTGTTGCTCTCATTGGTTGATAAGTAAAACTGCTTTGGCCTATGGCAAGGCAGGATAGAGCCAGGTGGGAAATCCAAGCAGAGATACAGTGGAAGAAAGGTAGAATCTTCGAGACAGCATACAGCCACCCAAGGAACAAGATGTCAGCAGACTAAATACTTAGATTAATAGAAATGAGTTAATTTACATGTAAGTGCTAACTAATAATAGGCCTGAGCCATTGGCCAAGCATTTATAAATAATATTAAGCCTCTGAGTGATAATTTACACACAGCCATGCGACAGGGTGGGACAGAGAAAAACTTCCAGTTACAACAGGAGACAGCTGTTAGAGATTTAGTATGTTCAGCAAACACATTTAATAGTAACACAAAGCCTCAGTAGCCTAAAACAATAATTATGATTAGCTAAAGCTCCAAATAGGGAATAAACGTGTGCTATCTAGCTTTGTGACAGGGTATTAGAACATTGTTGATGACATGTTTTGTATGAAGCCCATTTCTAGATGAAAACTATCAAAACTGTGTATTCCTCAAGTAACAAAAAAAATCAGCAAAGTGTATTGCTCTAATTAATACTTCTAAACATCATATTTGTGAAGATGGTATAATAATATAGTCACTCAAAGAAACTGATGTCTGATCTTGCAATTTTTTTGTATTACAGAACCAAGATATATAAAGGTCTTTAATTTTTGATATGAGAAAAAAAATGAGTTTGGGTTTCCTTGATATTCAATGAGAGAAGGAAAAACATAATTTTTCTGCCAAATGTCAAAATTGAGTGCATGCCATTTCTTTTTCTTTGAGAAGTGAGAGCATGTTCTTGTGGTATGAGCTTCTCTTAGAGATACATCAAAACATTGACATAACACATGATTTTAAAGTGTTTCTGGATCCACTATGGTAACAGTTTCAATTCATATTTTTTGCTTGCAAAGTGTCCTACACTTATGTGAGATTAAAGACCAACACTAAGAGGTTATTTCACGATTCCTGTGGAAATGTTAAGGCAAAGATGGCTAATTTGTTTGTGTTAGCTTGTTTTCATAGTGCTCTTTTTTTGGATCTTAAAATAGATAATTGATAAAAAAAAAAGGAAGCTCAATCTAAATTGCAACAGATGTACATGTTGTTAATTAGTGCTGTGCCAATGCATTGGTAACCTTAAAGCCCTTTAACCTTCTTGTAGTCACTTGAGATAAAATAATTGTGGAATTTGAGATGCTATTGATTGGAAGTTCTGAGATCCCTCTTCCACTGCACTCACTCTTAAAATGTGCGCAGAGAATGCAATTGCGCTGAATCTAACTGCCTTGTAAAACAGAGGAGGGGAGGTGTGGGAGAGGGTATGTTCCTCCAGGTTGGGTAGATAAAGAGCTTAAATTTGTACAGCTTTTATTTTAAATTTTCACTAAATGATGACTAAAACAATATTATTTTAAATTTCTCAGAAAAATTTACTTTATTTTGTTGTCAGAAACATTTTCAAGTAACCCACTAGTTCAAGTCCATATGACATTGTGAATACTGTTTGCAAAAGGAACAGACAGATGGTATCCTTCCTTGCCTCTAAGCAAAAGACTGACTGATGTTTGATGTGGTCATTAGATACTGCAAAAATACTTTCTCAAATATGAAGAGTGAAAATTCAGTGACCAGCAATGCTCTCCAATAGGACAAAGAAAGGGATGTGGAGATGCCATGGCCTCTTTTATTAGGTCTTGTTACTAAAAAACCTTGGATTTTTTTTAAATGAAAGTTACTATGTAGAATATTTTCCTTTAATTAATTTAGACTCATTGAAACCAAGTAAGCATTTTTGATGTACATCTGTGATAGCAAACAAGTAAAGACAGCACCAGTGGGAAATGATGTAAGGGTAACAGCACACATCTAATAAAGGAATGGGAAACAATGGAAGGGTAACAGTACACATCTAATAAAAGAATGGCATCTTCTAAGTAAATCACACATACAATTAAGCTGCTTTAAATTTGCTTCCTCAACAATATTTAAATCTGGATGAAACTATATGCACAAGTGAACATTTGTTTGAAATGTTAAAAAGATAGGTGGATAAATCTTTGCTAATACAATGTAGGCATGTTCTACATAGTACACATCTGAGGATTAGAGCTTATTAGGATACAAGCTAATATCAAAACATATCTATAATTTCAAGTCTTTGCATTTAGTAAAATGGTGAATCATGATCTATTTCCAGAAAGCAAATTAAAACCCAACAAGCAAGTTAAGATGGCAAATATTTGCTGACTTGTTTGTCAAAGTATAACTAAAGAAACAGTACTGGGACATTTAGCTTCTTTATGAAAAAATATATATAATCAGCGTTTCATATAGGGTAGAAACATATTGTTTACTTTAAAATCTAGGATTTTTCAAAGCAATGGAATCAGAAAAAAAATAAAGAAAATCTCAGATAGGCATATCATGTGGCTCGCTCTCTCTCCTTGACACATAATTTGTAGGTCTCGATGTGGCTGCTTTGACAAAATGCTGGGCATGTTAGAACTGAAAATGAAAGTTTTCCTGCTGCCTGGCTTTAGAGCTAGCTTCGGTTGGCGGTAAGTTCACAAATCAATGATTTTTCTCATTGAAAGATAATACATTTTAGTAATACTGGAAAAGTTAGATGCTGGAGAGGTCACTGTAGGGGGTTAAGGGAAGCTACAGCAGTTGTCAGAATAGCAATTACTTCCAGGCAAACTTGTGTGATAGGAGGGGTGGCAGCCTAGCTGGGCTAGAAGTGCTTTTCTATTTGACTATGCTTATCAGTAATTAGGAGAAAATATTGGAAGAAAGCAAGACTGGGAAAAGTTCTCTGGGACTATCTCCTAAGATAGTAAAATATCCAAGTCAGAAATAACCAGGCAGCTTTTTTTCCAGATAGATCGTACCAAGTAAGAGCTTTCAAGAGTTTATAAAGCCAGAAATTGATTATTAATATTTATTGGGATCAGTGCATATCACAAGACAATTTGAAATAAATGTCAGTGTAGAAAAACTTATATAACTTAGGAATTACTTTGTGAACCTTTCAAAACATGTGAATCCCTTTTCTTCAAGACCTTCACTCACACTTTAATGTCTTGCATTACATCTAATACCAGATGTCCTGTGAGTCATCTTGCATGTTCTTACCTCCTCCACAGCAGAGAAGTAAGTCTTCTTCAACTTTTTATGGCTTCTAAGAGCAAACAGCATCTGAGGTTGGCCTTTTGTAGGCTGTAGTCTTCATGGAGCCTCTGCTTGCCTAAGGTCCTTCCTGATACCCAGTAAAGAACTTCAAATGAAAGATAAGCCATCACCACCCACAAACAAAGGATTTAATCCTCAGCATCCCCTGCTGCCTAGTGGCTTCTTTCTCCTCTTCAGAGCTAATCATTGGGAAAGACACCTAAATTTGTTTTCTAAATTTCTTCACCTTCTACTTATTCTTTGCCTTAGAGTAAATTGGCATCCAGCACCTAAATTTTACTGAAAGTCTCTTTCTAAGGCCACCAAAGAACTACCAATTGTTAACACTAAATGATCAATCTGAATTTTCATTCTTTAGCCTGTAGTACCATGGAACTCTGCGAAACCCCTTTCACTGTTTTTCTTTATATTCAGTACCACATTCTGCTGCTACTACATACTCATATTCTTTTTTTTAATGCTGAAGAATGAGCATGTGGCCTTGCATGTGCTAGGCCAATGCTCTTCTCTAAGGCTTCAATCCAAAACTCTCATTTATTTCTATACAAATATTGTAAGTATAATCTATCTTAGGAAATAATTGGCTCTATTATAGAATTTTTAGATGTATATGATATATTTTGATGGTATCTGCCTCCCATTGCTGATTTCTTTCATACTCTTCTTTATTGCATATTCGTTTCTATATGTTTCTACTTTAGGTTCTTGTCTTATTCTGTAATGTTCCCCATATAATCATATCCATTTGCATGTCTCCAATAATCTCCTTCTACTGATTCATTATCCCCATGTAATACATTCACACATAAACAAATTTGCAAACACTCTGGCCTCTAATGCTGAAATAGAAAGGGTTTTTAATTTTATTATCAATACTATTGTAAATATAAGAGGGAAACAAGTGATGTAATATACAAGTCATGTCTTTGTAGTTCAGTTTATTACCTTCAGAATCTAACATTTTGTTGTTCAAAGATTTTGGCCCAAAGTCTGGATATAAGAAAGAAGTAAAGGGAGGAGAAATATATTTGTGTTCTTCTTCTTCAGATACATGGATGATACACTTGAATAGAAACTGCCTATATTAGATTGTTCTTAGACACAGAAAGCTTTATGCACAGTGATAGATTGTGTGGATGGATGTAAGTGGCAGCACAAGGAAGCTGTGAAGTTGTTTGGTGTAGTTGGAAGATTTCTTGTGTCCTGCCTGGTCCTGTGGTTCTGTGTGTCCCAAGTAAACACACAGAGGCTTACATTATTTTTAAACTATGGCCATGACAAGCTTCTTGCTAGCTAGCTCTTATATCTTAAATTAATCCATTTCTATAAATCTATACCTTGCCATGTTGCTGTGGAATAATGCTTTTGTACACTGGTTTAATAAAACACTGATTGGCCAGTAGCCAGGCAGGAAGTATAGGCAGGATAAACAGAAAAGGAGAATTCTGGAAAGAGGAAAGACTGAGTCAGGAGACACTAGCCTGCCGTCCAGGGAGCAGCATATAATGGCACACAGGTAAAGCCATGGAACACATGGCGACATATAGATTAACAGAAATGAACTGAGTTTAAGTGTAAGAGCTAGTCAGGCTAATGGCTGAGCAGTTTTAATTAATATAAGCCTCTGTGTGTTTACTTGGATCTGAGTGACTGTGGACAGGACAGAACACAGGAAAACTTTCAGCTAAACCACATGGCTTGTGGTTTACTGGTACCTTACATCTTGCTTTTCCTGGCGGTGGCTAGCAGCATCTGCCCCATTCTCCTTTCCTCTCATCTATTGCTCTTGGATTTTCCCACCCCGCTCCATCCTGCCCTGCCATAGGCCAGTGCAGCTTTATTTATCAACCAGTCAGAGCAATACAAATTCACAGCATACAGAACATCTCACAACACTTCCACCTTTCTTTCTAATCAAAAAGGAAGGTTTTAACTTTAACATAGTAAAATTACATATAATAAAACAGTTATCAAGCAAGAATTACAGTTACACTATCTAGTCTATTTGTATTTTGTAGCTTGGTGTGTTGAAAAGGGTCATCTGTACTTACTATGGTTCAGATAAAAGAGCTAGGCCACCAAGCACATTATTACAAGAAAGGCGGGGTGCATAATCCAAACAAAATTGAGTCCTAGACTACCAAACTCTCCCCTATGCATGCTGCCTCAGTAAGGACTGACTGACTTCTGTCTTTCAATATCAACATTTCTTACATTATTTGTAGTGGTGTTTGCTCTGTCCATGACCTTGGGCTATACAGCCCAAAGGAGGCGGTGCTTCCTGCCATTGTACGTGACCTCTTATAAAGGGTTGGAGAAGGGTCACATGCTCTGCTCCCTGCTCCTGCTTTTGAGGTGGATTCACTCCTGGTCAGATCAGAGGATGAATTCTGCTGTCTACTCCATTCTGTAATCGTGAGTGTATTTCCTCAATTTATATCTTAATAAATTCTGTTACCATTTTAATAGACGCACATGGATTGATTGTAACATTTATTTTTCTTTTTGATGAATGGTACCCACATCCAAAAACCAGGCTTAACACTCTAGTTTGTATTTCACTGTCCTCTAGCTTGCATTTGAGTTCTTTCAGTCCACCTTTACTCTTCAATTACTATTGATATCATAGCAATAGGGATCTTTGTAAAGATATAATTACAAAAAGGGGTGTGTGTGTGTGTGTGTGTGTGTGTGTGTGTGTGTGTGTGCGCATGCACACATGCACAACTTTCTTTTGGTGGTATCAACAATAGGAACCATTCTTTTTTTCCCTGGAATAGTTACCATCTCTGTATAGATGTAGGTCTTCATTCGAAGGTATACACTTGTAGCAGGCACTGAGAGTGGCCAGGGAATGAAAATGGACAAAAATCCCTGAGTTTCTTTGATTTTTTGTTGTTGTTGTTTAATGCCATAGCTGATGTTCCTTGAGTCTCTGTTTATGTTACCAAATCCATAAATAAGCCAGAATTCATATCTTAGTGTTCTGTACTCTGTTTTATGTTCAGCTGCTAAAACTTAGAAAAATTAGGCAGCAGCACTAAAATCCTTCCATAGTATTCTATCTTAAATCAGTTTCCAAAGAGTCCTATATCTTCACAGTGTAGTAGAAATAGTAACAACTCATGTCAGCATTTCTCCAAAAACATATTCCCTCTTCTCTGTTCCCTACCTCATTAATGGTTGTTGGAGTTAGTCAACAAGTATTTCATCTGGCAACTTTATTCATTTAGTCAACACCTATCCAGATTCCTAAAATACAACAGAGGTCCGGCCATTAATTGTTTTTAGTTCTTTGTTTTTACATTTGAGGTTTATCTCTCTAGGTTTGGTAATTTTTCTTACCTTACTTTTTGTTGTTGCTGTTGTTTTTTGGAGACAGGGTTTCTCTGTGTAGTCTTGGTGCCTGTCCTGGAACTCGCTCTCTAGACCAGGCTGGCCTGGAACTCATAGAGATCCACCTGTCTCTGCCTCCCAAGTGCTGGGATGAAAGGCATGGGCCACCACTGCCTGGCACTTTAATTTTTGAAACCTTCAACAAAATTATTATGATCTCTCCCCTGGCCCATGGTTGTAGAGTCTCAGCTACTTGGTCATCTTCTATCTCGTCATACTGCAGCTGCAATACACTTTCTAAAATGCAAACCCTACATTGCCATCTCTTCCCTCACTCCTTTGAATAAAACTCAGTTACGTTGGCCCATACAGGAAGATAAGTATGATGCTATTATGGGTCCTCTATTCTTTAGCTAGGCTTTTCTGTTGGAACTCTACAGATGAAAACTAATTGGAGTGGCAAGAGAGACAGGTTATATCACTTGCTGTTTCTGGGGAAGACGAGTCTAGTTCTCTTCATGGAGCACTCACCTTGATTGCCATTTTACTACCATTTTTAACTCCAGTTCCAGAGGATCGAACACTCTGTACTGGCTTCTGCATGTGCGCGCACTGACCCACACACAGACACACAAACAAAAGTAAAAGGAAGTTGGGTTAGCCTGTTGAAAGAAGATGAGAGGGAGGGAGGGAGAACAGGGAAGGAAGAAGAGATGGGAGAGAGAGACAGAGACAGAGAGACAGACAGTCAGAGAGAGAAGCTTGGCATATTGGAAGATTAGGAAATAGTAAACATAGTTGCGGGGGGATATGATTGTGGGTAGTAGAATGGTCACTGATAACTGGGTGGCTCAAAATTTCTGAAAACCACAAATTTTGGGTAGTTCCCCACTTAATAGGCATAGCAGTTTCTTTCCATTTAAGTATGGTCCTAATTTTGGGACTTACTTCCAACTGGTAGGATGTAGGCAAGGTGGAGGTGATTGTGTGACTTCTGACATGGAGAGTAGAGCGTGCTTCAGTAACATCCATTTTCCTTGAATCGTTTGCTCTTGGTGAAGCCAGCTGCCATGTTACACAGATACATATGTTATTCCATTTGAGGCATCTTTATGTCAAAAAGTGAGTCCATTTGCTAAAAATCTGCAAATAATTGATGTGACAGTGAATTGTTTTTAAAAGAATGCTTCAGCTCCAGAAAAAAACAAAACTTTCAGAATTCTGAGCATTTTGACTGTAACCCCACGAGAGACTCTTAGGCTCAGATGCATTTGAATTTGTCATTTGTAGAAGATACATTGGGAAATTTGTTAAAAGGAAAAATAAGACTAATACATATATGAAACTATGACATGTTTGAAAATTTGTATTTTGAAAAGGCTTTTAGATTAATGAAACATATTTGACTAAGAAGTTGCTAGACTTATCTTCTAATAGTAATAGTTTTGTACTTAGATATATAGACTATGGCTTCTAATTTTGATCTTATCTTTCAAGGTGGGCCAAAACATCTCCATAATCCTGGATACTTGTGCAGAATCACCAAGAATGCTCTGGAAATTTTCCATTGTAATAAGGGAGTTGGATATCCAGAGCTGAAATCACCCAGTGAAGGCTGGAGATGGTGTGCCAGTGTTTCCCCATATAAAATGTTATGTTTGCATAGCTGATCACTGTAACAGTAACTGGGATGTAAAACAAATGCTTAGATCCCTGAGACAAGGCAATCCAAGTAGATCTGTTATGGAGCATAAGCGGTGTCTAATGCAGAACTGTCAGTGGTATCCATTGAGGATTCTTTATTATCTTCAGTTTAAAGCACCCTCTAATACCTACATCTCTCTTGCCTATATATGCTCATCTAATGATGCTTCTACACCATACTGCATATACTGTGTACTCCAGAAAAACTTACTTCTTATGATTCTTCAAATAACCACCACATTTCTTCTCCCTCTGAAAATGCCCTTCTGTCTTTCAAGGGTATTCTTTACCCCTCTTCCTTTCATTCAGTTTGATCAGGGATCACACTCTGAAGCCTCTGTGATCTTTCTGCCATTCTTTTTTCCATAGTACATTGTACTTACGTGCTATTATCACATTCCAGGGAAGCTGTGTGGCTACTTGTCTGTTCTTATAGTCAAAGACACTGTCATCTCTTTAAGGGTAGAGTCTTGATGTTATTCAATCCTGACAACTCCTCCAGTGACATGATAATCCAAGGCTTAAACAATATTTAAAATGTAACATTTTAGAGCCTGTGAAATGATCTTGTTTGATATGGATTGTTAGAACTCAGGGAAGAATGTTTTCATTTTGTAGAAATAAAAGGCACCATGTAAAAAGGAAAATGCACCCGAACCAGTAAAGGCCCAATACCTTATTAGTGTACAGCGGTGTTTTAGAAAGAACATCTTTCAGGAGTACCAGAGATACTATAAAGTGTGATGTAGCAATTACTCTCTTAACTACAGTACATGATGTAAATCAATGGTGGCATTAAATCTTGTCTAAATGGCCAGAACATGAGCTACAGCTCCTTTTGTAGCACGTATTTCTCTTCAGTTGATTTGGCTTCCGCTAGGCTTGTGGTTTGTGAACGAAGTCTTTAAGGACAAGGAAATCGAGGATCATTTTATTTCACTGTTTTAAAAATAACCTTCCTAGAACAGCCTATAGTTTAAGTTAAATACCTGCTGGATTATACTCCTGTTTGCCCTGGAAAACAAGAGACTCTTGAGATAGTGATCCAGGAGGAGAGAATTAAGACCTTTCACATAGTTGCCGGAATTGTTTTTTAAATGCTCAAAGTAATAAGATAATGAATACTGATGTTTGTTTCATGAGTTCTGAGCTACCTTGAAGAAACTGCAAATATTCAAAACAAATATATTTAATTCTCTGATTATTTTTAATGAACTTTACAAGAGACTGTTTTCAGAAAAGGGATAATCTAATAAACAAACAGTAATAGAGTTCCATTCCCAACATTTAGGAAGATTTGGATTTAAAAACACAAATAATTGTTCCTCTCCTAGCCCCAAATAGATGGAATTAAATATTGAAATCTAATGAAATATGTTCAGTTGTGTCTTACTTTAAGCAGATGTCTCCACATGTCTCTCAACTTGATGAGGCTTTAAGCCTCAGTTTCTTGACACCGGAATCCTATGATTTGATTCCTCTTCTCCAATGCTATTTCTAATGGACTCACCATTCAATATTCTCATTATTCAAGAGGAAAGGAAGTGACATCACATATTCCCCCTTTGCAGAGGATAGGGAGACAGTCAGCTCACATCAAAAGAGGCAGGGAGTGTTCCAGAGAACTGCTCATGTGGCTTTCTTAATTTTATAATTTTCCTGATGAACCCACACCGGCAACATGAATATAACAGAGAACTTCCCCTAAAGTACATCTGTCCTGCTCTTCCACACTGCTCTGATACCTTAGTCAAATGCGTCAATTAGACCAGGATAAATGAGATGATCACAAATTAATTGCACCTGTTTTAAGCCAGAACAAGAAAACACCTTAGTCTAGTGGGCATCAAAGTATCAATTTTCATGGCAAACATGCCTGCCTTCAAAAATCAGATTAAAATGCTCTTAGGAAAAGGAAAGAGATGACTTGGTTTTTTTTTTTTTTTTTCCAAAAGGCTCCATCTCCTTTTCCTCTGCCACCTCACTGCACTCATGAGGAGGCTTTTCTGTGATGGAGCACAGTCTACTCCTAAGATGACAATGTGGAATGTCACTAAGGGACTTGGACTGCAAAGTCCTCGAGTCCTTTAACATGTCGAAGAAAAAACATGCACGCATGCACACACACACACACACACACACACAGAGAGAGAGAGAGA
>CABHPQ010146078.1:0-23589 GCA_902168405.1 Peromyscus aztecus
TCTGTACTACACTCACCAGACAGAAGCATAAACATCTAAAGCAATATCACCTCTTCAGTGCCAGCTCGTCTGACTGTGCATGGACTCCAGACATCCTGCCCTTATCCTCCCACAGAGAGAAAACCATATACAGCAAGTACACTGTGTTCTCAATTCACTCTACTGATTCTCTTGCTAGTTACCTAACCCCACGTCCTTGACTCTCTATGCTCTGATAGCAGGACCATGTCTCTCCCGTTTATTTCTGTCACTCTCCTCATGGATACCTATTAAATACACTCTTCTGATAAGAGCTAATGTTATGTGATCATCAGTGATTGGCATGCCATCTGTCAAGCTTTCTCTGTCAAGCTTGATCAAGGAAATGGGGATGTTAAGGGAAGAAGTCTGATTAGCATCTAGGATCCTGCAAATGCGATAGTTCTAGAAATATCTTGCAAATATGCTTTTCTCAATGCCTTCTGGTGACCACCCCTAGACTCTACCCATAAGCCTTCAATCCAGATTCTTCTATCCTGATTCAACCCACCTTTTGTTACTTTTAGGGATGAAAAGTCTGAAGCATTTTTGGAATTCCCTGGTTTTGTCTGATGTTTTGCCTCTTTAAAGTGTTTTGCTTATACATGAGGTAAGGTATTTTATAGACAGATACACACTATTCTCTTCATACCAAGATAATAATGAAGGAGAATGATGGATTAATTTTACTTTTTTTACATATGTAGTATTGTTCTATTTGTGCCAATAAAATTGTATTACTAACAAAATGCTTAAAAATTCTCCCTGATTGTTTTGAAGTATCCTTAGCCTCTTTAGAGTGAACTATCACATGTCTGTATTTGCTCTCCTCTTGACATTATAGCAACCTTAATTATAGAAGAAACAGTTTTCCACCAAGAATTCAATTTGTCACTCAAAATGTTTGCAGTCTTTATATATCTTACTCTCTTGTGGAATATGACTTTGACTAGGCAAAGGTGTGTTGCATTTGTTTATGCTGCATTTGTTTAACGATGGAAAGATGTGTTACATTGGTTTATGCTGTGTGCATTTAATTATGTAAAGATGTGTTGCTGTTTCACCTTGACTGCCTAAGGCACCTGATTGGTCTAATAAAAAGCTGAATGGCCAATAGCTAGTAAGGTGAGAGATAGGCGGGGCTGGTGCATAGCTGAAGTTTTCAGGTCCCCCCAAAAACTTCAGCTACCCTGGTGGGCAGAGAGAATAAGTAGGAGGAGGAACCTATGCTCAAGAGAATAAAAGAAGAATATAAGGGAGACACCAAGGGCCAGCCAGGCAGCCGCCAGACAGTCAGACATGGAGGAGGACATACCGAATGAAAAAAAGGTTAAGAGGCCCCAAGGCAAAACATAGATGAAGAGAAATAGGCCAATTTAGGTTCTAAGAGTCAGTGGGACAAGCATAGGTTAAGGGCAAGCATTCATAATTAACAATACGTCTCCATGTTGTGATTTGGGGGCTAGTGGTCCAAGAAAGCCTGTTACATTACTCTGAAGTAAATGAGTAGTGATGCTGCATTTGGACGTTTAGCAATTCTCAAATCACAAGTTTGTCCAGAATTGTACAGTGACAACACATGAAAATTGTAAGACAGAGAAATACAGAGATCATCTTCAGATCAGGCTGAACTCCTCCCCTCCCCTCTCCACTTCACCGTGCTGAACACTTCTTCACTTCTGCTGGTTTCCCCTTTCCATCTCCCCCCAACAAACTATAAGCTGCATACTTACACATCCTCTTCTCAAGTCTGTGTCCCCAGACTTCCACTCATGCATTCCCCTTTGGTTTGGAAAAAGGATATATTCCCTCTTCCTCTTTTTTAAATTTATTTGTAGAGGGAGGGGCTATATGTGGAGGGGGAAGCTATGTGTGTGAGTGTGGTGTGTGTATTAGTATAGTGTTTGTGGGAATGTCGTAGAGGGGTTGATTGCACACCTCTGCATTTGCTCTTGGAAGTCAGAGAAGGAGTCAGAGGTCCTGCTCTTTCACTCTTTGCCTTTTGAGAAAGGCTCTCTCATTGAACCTAGAGCTAAGCTGGTAGCCCGCAAGCCCTAGCAATCCTCCTGAACAGCCCAACCCACCCCGTGCTGGGATTACAGGTGTGCAGACACACCTGGTTTTTTTATGGATGCTTGGGATTTGAACTCAAGCCCTCACATGTGGGCAGCAAATGCCTTACTCACCAACCCAGCCCCTCAGTTCCTGTCTTCTTATTTATGAAGTTGTCGCTGCCAACTTTCTATCTCTTTAAGAAATCCATCTGAAGAAACCCTCAGCATGTTACCCATTCACGCTGTACTCCAAGGTTCCCTTTCCCTCAATAATATTAATGTGGAATGACAGCCATTGGGGGATAGTTTACAAAACATCCAATCAGCTTCCAGGAGTTCTGCAGGAGGGAAAGCCTGAACTCATGGTGTCCTCTCCAGTTCTCTTGCTGCCTTGTGCTATTCGTCAAGTCCTAGGAGAAGGTACCTGTGGCCATTTCTCTGCTCTGGCTTTGTTGTTTCCATTTTTAAACTACTTGTAGGAATTGGCAGGTCCGTGTGTTACATCATCCGATCACCAAAAAGTAACTTAAGGGTTATATCCCAATTTTCAGATAAGCACACCAAGGTTCACAGAGTTACTCTCCCAAGAATTCACTGTAAAAGCATAAGAAGCAACTCCCCAGCCCTGGAGAGCCAACTGCAGCATCAATGCTATCTGTTGTATTTCAGTGACACCGCCTTTTTAACACCACCTCGTAATTATGAAAGTGGATATAATAAGTAATGGGACAAGATGCTTCATTCTGTATCTTTCCTCTTTTAATCTACCTAGAGACATTCCCTTTTAATCACCTGCAATGAATGATTGCTTATTACATAATTTTATGGCCCAGATACATGCAACACTAAAGCTGACTGAATTGCCCTTGGTAATTATAGCACGTGGGGGGAAAAAATCACATTTGCTTACCTTGACCTACTTGAATGAACTGATAATGTTCATTCTTAGCAGTCATCTAGCCAAATGTTCCCTATCTCCATGCAAGTGTAGCTCAGTCAGAATAAAAGCCCGTGAATCAGAGGCTTGGGGGTTGTTTTGCTTTGCTTTTGCAAAAGCTCTGCTAATGTTGGTGCTTAATTCTCTGTAGCCATTATACAACTGCCCTGCTTCCCATGAGGCACTGAATAGAATTGTATACTTGTAAGTTTTTGCATACGTTTGTACTCATTAGATAATAAAGCTAACATGTTACCTAGGAGGCAACACTTTGACCTTAAAGAATGAATGATATGGGTGACACATGTCTCTTTCATGATTCTATTCTGGCCTCTCCAAAGGACATCATGGATAAGTCCACTAATGAGCTACTGATAGATTCTGCAGAGATGATGCCACTCACAAGAGACAAGGACTAGAGTTTACAACGCAGGGGTGATAGACATCACAAAGAGCATCAACAGGTCTCCATGGTCTGAAGGGGTGAAGGGATGCCATGGCCATTTATAAGTCAGCCCCAGGTTTCCTTAAATGCTAATGGAAGCGTGAGCTCTTGCCTCTAAGAGATTCTGAGAAAAGCATTTCCAGGAGAACATTTACCTCTGTCCAGTGGGTCTGGATAAAGGTGACATCCCATGTCCTATTCCTCAGCCTTCCCAGTCATATCAACTAGAACAATTCAGGCTTGGGGGTACATTCTATTTATGAATGCAATATTCACTATGCATCCAAAAGAAACTTGTCCCGGACATACAAGGTTCTAATTCCAGTCCTAAGATGTGCTTGTGACCTTGGGTGAGGCATACACATTCTGTACCTTACCTGCTGGACAGGAGAAGTCCATCCTTTCCTCCCTTTTCACAAAGCATCAGGAAGTTTGGTTAAGACAAGGGAGCTTTAACAAGAGCACACAGTACGGTGGAAACCAAAAACATTACTGTTAAATAAATTCCTAGTGGCTCCAGCCTAATGTCTTTTGTTGTGCCTTGTCACTACAAAGAACCTGAAGTCTGTCAGAACCACCAAAGGTCCCTCAGGTCACCAGCTGCTGTTAACTCCCCTGTCACATGCAGTGTGGTGCTTGAGAACTCAGGCTCAGGGGGTGTCACACAGCCCCCAGAAAACCCTGCACTGGTTCAGGTGCTATGAAAGCATTTTCTGAGTTTCCATTTCCTCTTCTGAAATGGGGTAATATGTTCATGAGTAAATCCCAATGAATCTGACTATCTAAGTGAGGATTAAATGAAGGGACTAACCCATATAAGAGGATTTAACATGGAATTCAGCACCCAGTGAGTGTCTGATCAGGGCTAGAAATATTATCGCTTCAAATGCCTTCCTATGACAAGAATAGAACCTCCAAGCAAGAAGGATTTTCAGAATCAGTTAAGTTTAGAAATGGATAAATTCCTATGAGGACACGTGAATGTACTCAGAACCATCCGTGCATAGGCCAGTTCTTCAAAATGGAGGCATGTTATCTACACTTTGCATGACGTCTTTGAAGATGAAAACACTTTCTTTCTCCAGAAACTTTGCAGGGCTGGATTCCAGGGGTCATGCTTTGAGAACTATTGCTCTCAAAAGTCAAATATTCATTACACTACGATGTTAAGCTCCTCAAAATATGAGAAAGAGGTTCAGCAAAGGGATTCAGCAGGTGAAGGCACCTGCCACCAAACCTGACAACCCGAGTTCAATCTCAGAGACCTGCAGAAAGGAAGGAGAGAACCAACTCAGACCTCCACATGCATGCCATGGCAATGTGCTTCCCTGCTTTGAATCACATAAATAAATCAATTCAATTTAGAAAAAAATTAATATGAGATAAGGAAGAAAAGAAATGGATGGATGCACCTAGTTTTTGTTTCTAGTTGACTGAGTTTCAGGGCACTTGGATTTGTTTCCTTCCGGTGAAATTCCTGTTTCTATTTGCCCTCTAGCCAGGCTTATGAAAGAAGAAAGGCTGAGGGCAGTTGGCCATTGCTGAAGCTGGGTGATGAATATAAAATATGTCATTATAATATTCACACCATGCATCTTCTTTTGTGCATGTTTAAAAAGTTCCGTGGAAGTCTTAGAAAACACATTAAATAAACCAGAAAAAAAAGTACATGTGTACATACAAATAGACTGTTACTTTCTTTGGTGTACTACATATTATTTATTTATTTTGTATGCTTTGGGGGGGGTGAGGGGAACACACATGTCCCATGGCACGCAAGTAGAGGGCAGAGAAAGATTTGCCTGAGTCGGCTCTCTCCTTCCAGTGTGAGTACTGGGAATCAAACTCAGATGAGCAGCCTTGGTGCTAGACATCATTATCCTCTGAGCCATCTCACCAAGCCCCAGACTATCTTTTAATATATACAACAAATCTAAGAAAAATGGCTACTGTACTGAGGTTTACACTCCTATTTAAGAAGAGGTAAATAAAGGACTTCTTTACCAAACTTGGGGATGAGGCTCTTCTCACACTTCAAAACCCAAAGAGGTCACTCATGGTGACCACATTCAAGCCAAGTCCACGTGGGGTGTGTGGAGGTATGGGAGCATCAATCTTTCAGCAAAGATTTTGCATTTTAAACCTAGAGTATAAATTACATCTTTAAATGAGTCTTCTCTCTTTCCTGCCTGTCAGATATGCTGCTGTATTCAGTCAAGTAAAACTTTGACAGGACTAATAACACAATCATCTCCTGTGCGATAGTGGACTTGACTTGAAGAACTGTGTCTAGTCTTCATTTTGGGGGCGGGGATCCTTTTTTATTATCAAATTTTTTCATTTATTTTACATACCAACCACAGTCTATTCTTCATTTTAACTGAAGTGGTCTTTGGGGTTTCCAGCTGCCAGAAAATCCTAAGGAAGTTTCATTTGGGCCAGAACCCATTTCACTTGCCAAAATGCTAGTAAGAATTACCTTTACCGCTAAAAGTGAAATCAGCAAGCAGCGATCACATTTGGCCTTTTGGACAAATTCTCCCTAAATGCTCTTTTGTTCCAAATGCCATTGTTTTAAAATGTACCACATCCTGTCTAATTATGAACAATTAAGGTCCTTGCATAGGTGAATCGTGTATTTTATTGCTTGAACTCACTTTGGGGCCTTCACACACTTGCCTGTCACCAAGGTTTGTGTCCACGCATTAGTCATTTCCCAACTGGCCCATTTCATGGTCTCCGGGAGGGTCATTCTCATTCAACCAGTTTGTGTTTATAATACAGTCAAAATTTATAAGGCATTTGGGTGTGTTTCCACCCTCTAAAGCTCCTCTTTCCTCTCACCCCCAGCCAGGCACAACGACTTTCTTCTTCACCTAAGAGTTACCTTTAAAATTAAAAACTTAAGGTCATCACTTTTGTTCTGGTTTACAAGTTTTAAAAAAAAAAAAAAAAAAAAAAAGCTCTTGTATTGAGTCATGGAGATAATGGCTCACCAAGCTCACAATAGGTTGACCTGCTTTGACTGCAAATTCCCCAAAGTCTTTAAGGAGGAAGATCCTTGGGGGTGGGGGAGTCTTAAGAAAAGGTAATTCAACTTTCAAAAGTAGATGTTTCTACCTATGTGAACCCACACTGCGTTTCCAGTCACAAAAACACATTTTCACCAATCCACATTCACATCTGCACAATAAAAACAAGTCATATTCCAGATGTGGTCTGAAGCTGCCCCAGATAGACACACAGCCTGCCACCCTTAGTCAGACTTTCCAAATGAGCTTTCACAAGACTAGATTGGTTAAAAAAAGAAAAAGAAAAAGAAACACAGGGGCCTTCATTCACTAGTCAGGGTGCTCATTGCTGGCCATAGAAGAATGGGTTTCTAGCACTCAGTAACTGTGACTGGTTTAAAATAAAATAATGGGCTTTGATGCTGCAAAGCCATGCCATTGTTTATATTGTCTATTACTTTCTTTCTCCTAGCAAGATAAATAGGATAGAAGTGGGAAATCAAAAAGCTAACATCAGTAAGCCACCTTCTCAGCAGGTACCAGACCCGGGCTAAGCATTTTGGTTGTGCCTTTCTCAGTGGACAAGTTGATTATCCCCCTTGTAGTGAAGCAAAAACTAGGGTTCAGCAAAAGGCACAAAATTAAATGCAGCCCTAAATGTCCCATATATATATATACCAAAAGGATAAGGACTGTGTAGGTCCACTTCTCAAGGACAGCTTCTCTCAGAACCTCCCTCTTGCCCACAGGCAGTTGGTCTGCCAGACTCTGATCCGTAGGTGCGTTTCATCCAACTCCCTTTCTGAGCCTTCTAACGACCACAGTTATACATTCAGGCCCTTTTTCTCTCGACGCCATTTTCATCATTTCATCATTTCCTTGTCTTCTAATCATTGCCCAGAATGAAATTCACCCTTCCTGGAGTCGACTACAGATTTTTCCAAAACCTCCTCCCTGGTCACTTGAACCAACTGATGTTCTGATATGCCCATGAATCCACTGGGTACAAGGAGTTCACCACCTTCTTTCTGGTCAGGCCTCACTGGGGCCAGTTCCTGCCCCTCCACCTATGCTTAGAAGTTTAATTTGTTCTTTTAGAGTCTGAAGAAGCCAAACTTCCTCCTTGAAAGCCAACTCTCTCCATTCCCTAACTCAGTGTTTCTTGTTAGACAGGAAGTGCCCTGATGACTAGACTCATGTCTTACTTGACATTACAAGCCAGTTGCTAATGGAGCCAAGGTGATGTAACTAACCAGGGGCAGAAACTAGTTCTGATGAATGTATTAGCAATATTTTTCTTCCAATATGCATGCTGTTTAAGACTGTGCTGGAGTTAGGACAAGCTCTGTGTTCTTCTCCTGACAGTTCAGAACCATCAAAGAAATCTGTGTCCTTGTGCTTGTCCCTTGAACCCATATGGGGGACCACTTGTCCCACTTTCAAAGACAGTGAGCTTGTGGCACTGTGTAGTCTACGGATTTCATTTGATCAACAAATGTATGGAATGATTTTTGGAGAAAAATTAGTCAAATAATACTTTCCCATGGAGGCACATCTTTATGATGGTGGTTCCTGAACAGGTCCTCATTGGCTCTCTCGTGGACAATCTGCCCACAGAACAGATTTCTTAATTAAACTGAATTGCCCTGTGCCAGACTCCATTTCACATTTGCTAAATCAGTTTCATGAACAGGCCATCTTGTGTATCAGACTCTTGACTGCAAATATGTATAAATACACATTGCATCCTACTGTTCTGGGCATAGTTTTGAATCCTGGGGAAATAAACTGGGCATTTGTTTCCAAGCTGACTGGCATGTTTCATTTCAGAGTGAACAGAAGGGAAGCTCTCGGGGAAGTCTGTGAATTGGGAGGGGAAGAAATTCTACTCCATGTCAATAACCGAAGCCTGGAATCTTTAAATAACAAATGGTATTTTTGTTTTTGATACCCAGGCTTCAACCCACTATCAACACTTGTTCATTTTCACTTCTAAAATAGTTTTAATTTTTAACTATCCTTCCCCTACAGGCCTTCTTTGGGCCTTCATCAGCCTTTAACTGACATCAATTTCTAAATCATAGACTGTATAAGAATTAGCTAGGACATTCACTTGAATACAGACACACAGATACCAGTCCACAGACTGTGGAATGGGCCCAGGTAATTCACATGTTAAATAAGCTTTGCAGGCAATTCTGATAGAGGGCCATGCTTGGGCCAGAACAAGGACCAATGTGTCTGTCATCTAAAATGGAAATCTGAAAATAACTTACAATGCACTAAAAACTTATGCTTTCCCACACCAACTAAGAACAATGGAAACTTTTGACCTCAGTGAAATGATGTTCAAGGACTTTTATGACCCCTTTCCCTGGATACTACCCACTTTGGTAGGACCTCCAGAAATACTGTTCTAGAATATTGATGTAGTGTGCTCATCCTCACAAAACTCTTATTTTAAGACCCTCCCAAAGACTATTTCTGAACAACTCAACTTGAGACTTCCTCTTCCAAGATTATCTCTAGTCCCAACTCCTCCCTACACCGTGTGGTTCAGAACAATCCCTTTATATTCTTACAGATCCCTCGGTAACGTCAGTCACAGCATCTCCCATGATGCAATGCAACCATCTACTTACTAATATTTGTTCTGCCGCATCATGACCTCTTTCCACACAGGAAGCGCACCTCATTTTGTGCCTACCTCCTCTAAAGAAAGCACTCAACTGATGCTGTCTATTTGAAGTCATTCTCTGCTGTGACGGCAGCCCCCTACAACTCATTCCTTATCCCATACAGTTAAAGCTTGGTGTGCAGGGTCTTAAAGGGAATGGCCATCAGCTCTTAGTTCTCCAGTGCATTTGTAACTACAGCACAAAGAGGAAAGTGTTGTCAGGGCCACTGATGAAGATTTTAAAGCAAGCAAAGGGAAAGAAAAAAATCTAAGTGCAAATGAATCTCTGTCAGTCACGGAGCAGAGCACGGAGCTACAGGCTGACCAAGAGAGGGGAAGCCCAGCTCTGCCATGAGCAGACCACACAAATTCTCTATGTCTTAATTTTCTGATAGAGAGTGAAGAATGTCCCCTGGTTTTTTAAGACAATGAAGAAGATCTTGGCAAAGATTTTTCTTTAAAGTATAAAAGTACGTATTTTATGAAACCTAAGATAAAGGTTGAGGAGCTGAAAACCTTTTGCAACATAGAAGCTCTCAACTATTCAAAAGGACAAGGATCTATAGGCAATATAGAAAGGAATGGTTGCATGCCAATACAATTTTATTTCTGAAAAATAGTCAGTGAGCCAGATTTGGCCCAAGGGCTGGGGTTTGCAGACTTCTGCACCAGACTAAACCACAACAGGTGCTGAACTTGAAGATGTTAGTATTTTCCTTGGAGAAATTTTCTACTTGGTGAGCACTCTGAGTTTCAACCTTTTGTACAACCTTTAAATTGTGTCCCCACTGGAATGAGATCGCACCATGACCATGTGTACTTGCCTGAATCAATATAACATAGGCTGTCATCTGGGACTCACTACCTCATATTTCCCATAATTCTAATCTATATTTGTCACCAGAAGTAAAACCAATGGGGTGGGCCTGGGAAAGCATAGTTTCTGCTATGATTTTCGCCATTTTGCCACACAGAAGTTAATCTGAAATTCTTTGTGAGACACTGAAGCAGCAGCAGCAGCAGCCTGACTGATAGGAATGATTTTCTTCTACTTGAAAATTGCTTGTATTGATTGTTAAACGGTTAACTAAGAGCCGTGCTAAATGAAATCCAGACAACGCTGAATGAAACTAAGACACTAACCTGCTGAATGCACTCCATTGCTCCCACCTTTCCCTCACCCATCACCTGACTATGACGGCCAAAAAGAAAACCCCAACCTTCAGAATTATTTAGGTATTTCTGACCCTCAACATACATCAGTGTGACTTCGAAGGAAACTTATTGTACTGTAGCATGAGGTAACACATAGATCCTGTGCCTGCTAATTTATGGTATAATAAACACTGCTAGAGTTTTAGCTAGAGAGTAAGGCAAAAACAAGTATTTCAAAAATAAATCTAAATAATCCATACCTGCCACCTTTGTATATCAGCATTTACAAGCTAACTTTTTTCCATATTTTTCTGGAACAAGTTGTTGCCCTCCTCTGCCCACATAGTCACCAACTTTGAGTCCTCTAATGTCTGTCTTCATTGGCAAAGCCTTGACCAATAGCAGCCACTGCAACCTAAAAGGATGGGAAATAGTCTTGCCTGCTGGCTCTCAGATGTGGACATGCATCTCCATTCTCGTTCTAATTCCTACCATATTTGAACAGTTTACATAAACTTCAGCTGCTTTAGCTCTTCTTGTGAACATCTATGTGCCAGCTGTTTTTCTATAAGTGCCTATCTGGTCTAGTTCCCAGGCTGACCCAACTGCTGACCTCTAGATCTGTTCAGGTCCTCCATATATTGGTAACAGAAATTAGTTTAAAAGACAGGGCTAGGATGTACTCTCATCCTGGAATAAAGTCTTCCCTAGTTTGAAGAGGTATCCTCTTTGTGAGAGTATCTACTTCTTTCCCCATCCTAAGAGAACAAACTCATAAGTACCTCACACTAGGGCTCAACCCCGAGCTAGGATTATCCTTTGGCTACCTTGCAAATCCCTCACTGGTAGCAAATGGCTGCAACACGGGCCTTTGAAAGTGTTTGTACAAGTCTCGGGCCTGGTCGCATTTTTTAGAGAAAGGTGCCAACTAATCCGCTCTGGGAATGTGGACTGTAACTCACTGCCTTGATGACATTATTCTCCCCTCCAAACCCTTTAAAATATTTCATCAGCCTGTGCTGTCACATAGACTTGCCTCTACACGCATAAAATGTCAAAATGCATAGCTCCAGAGCTAATTCTGGGCAGTCTGGGTAAACCCCGCCTGCCTCCTAGCAAACCTAGTTCTTTTTTTTCCAGGTGAAACGGATGCTTCACTCTTCTTCCAACGAGTTAGATTTTGTTCATTTGGGAGTGTGTGTATGTGGGTCAGGTGAGTGCTAGAAGCAAATGGCACTTTCAAAGTAGAAAATGCCAGGAAAGTATAACTTTGGGTATCAAGGGAAAATATACCCTTTCTGAACAAATGCTCAGAGCAGTAGATAATCCCCATTGTTAAAACTGTCTATGAAGAAAGGCTGACACATGCAACTCACTCTTCCCTTCTCTGCTTCTGTGAGATGACCAGACTCTGCCTACATCCTTCTGCAAAGGGCTTCATAAAGGTTCTGCTGAGACACCTGATGCTCTACTGTCCCTTTGTCCTAATGAAACACACTAAAGAAAGTGCTCTGCTCACAGAACACTTGTCCCTGGGATCCAGAAACACTTTCAGCACACAAGCTCTCTTTCTTACACACCTGACTTTCGGCTAAGATGCTCAGGTGAGTTCTGATCCTCACCATACATACACAGTGGGACAAGTCTTAGAACCATGCTGTTCTTAAGAGAACCATTGATTTAACCAATGCCAGTGGGTACCCATGTTGCATTATTAAGTTACACATCCTGGATCAGTCAATTATATGATCCTGTTTCTACATTTCTAATCAGCTCTTGGGAAGCACTCAAATCCTGGGTGTGCTGTCGACATTTGGGGTGACAAGAATTTAAAGCACACTGTCATAGAGACTGGTAGATTAAAGTCCCTGCATAGCCCTCAAACACAATCTCTGATATATTTTGTTGTTCTTTGGTAGCTTTTCATTTGTAGTCTGTTTGTTTCATATTCACTATAAAGCCCAGGGTAGCACAAAATTTACAAGTCTCCTGAATTCTGAGATGACAGACATACAGCACAGGCCCAGTTTTCTCTCTGCTTTAAATACACTCCCCATATAGAAAGCAGAGGTAAGTGAGAATTTCTGAACTGTCTTGAAAGCCAAATAAGATTTCTGATAGTTCCTCTGCATGTGCACATATGGTAGGGAATTGTTTTCTCCACTCAGAACAGGGTGCTAGAACACCATGGGTCTTCTATCAGAGCCAGGCAAGACTGTCCAACCCTGTGGGATGACTCATCCCTAACAGGCTTGATGGCCAGCTGGCCCAAAACTGTTTCCGTGATATTTTCTGAGAGCCAACCTGGGTCTGCCTAAGGGCCTTAGCAACAGCAGCTGAGACATAATCTGGAGATGACCCGGACCAATGAGAGACAGTCATGTCACACTAGCAGATGCCATATTCATCAGACCTTCCCCCAGGTTGGGGTGGAGGGTATATAAGGCTTGCCTCTTCCTGAATAAACTGAGCTTGTTGTTTCAACATTCTCTCAGAGTCTGTGTCATTGACTCTGCACCTACATGGCCCATTCCCCCAAAGGGAACAACAGCACAGGACCCTGCCACACAACCCCTTTATCCTTGCTGGAGACTCTTACTGGAATGCACCAAGCCTCCTCTGAAGCACTTCTTGTACCCCAAATGTCCCTTACCAGGAAACATCTTCTCTGGTCCAAGGCCTAACACTAGTGATGCCCTGTGGAAGGATTAAAAATAGCTGCTTCCACAGAGTCCTGTTGTTTTCAAGAAGAGTGAGAATCTCCTAGATCCACAGATCCAGATACTCTCTAGCACATTTAGAAGACCTCATGATAGCCCTATGAGTCTCGTGCAGATTGACTAAGTAGTTCCAATAAAGACAACACTAGATGCTTCTATTTATTTTATCCTTTTAAGGATCCCAACAGTTCCTAATAACCTTGCAGACTTTGCATGAATTTAAAACAAATTATAATAATGACAACTGAGGACCATGGAGAAATAAGGTCATTTACCCACACATCTCATGGGTGACATGTGTTTGGTATTACATAAGGCTAATTCCCAAACTGTGCTATAAACTCCTATGCTCTGTTTCCTATACTTTATCTCTGTTTTCCAGAAAAAAATCCATAAATTAGTTTCCTTTCCCAGAACATAACTAATTCATGAAGTTCAAACACCAAACTCTGATGGCACACAGAGAGCCCCATCTAAAAACTACTACAGTTGTGACCTTTTGTAAAGATGACACAGATATAGATAATATAGACATATAGAGAGATAAAGATGCAATATAAACATACAGAGAGTTGGCAATATTTTCTAATGCTGACACTCAATTCCTAAGAGAATGAAAACACACACTCTCCTTCTTTTATATTTCCCAAAACCTTTAGGTCACTGTATATTGCAAACATATAATAAAAACTCCTGGCTAGAGTGAATGAGCCAATGTAATATTTACGAGGGTAGAGTTGGCCAACGTTGAAACCAAAACAAAATAGAACTGATGAAATCCTTGTACAATGTGGAGTGATTTTTCTCTCAGTTATGTTTTGTATGATAAACATCTGTCTACTGCAAATATCATGGTGTACTTGAGACATGATCACCAGAGATCGGAGATAAGGAACTGATATTTCACATAACTGAGAACAGTCACTTAAGATTCAAACCTATGCAGTAGAATAATCTCAAGAATTATTCTACCCATTACTATGACCTGTGAATACACATGTTGAAAGTTGTACAATCTTTAAAAAGCAAAACATTCAATTTCACAACAGCCACAGTAGTGAGCAAGGGTTGTATCTAAGGGTACACTAATACCTTGAGGTTTTAGGCTGTTCATGCTGACTGAGAACATGCTTTTGAAGATGTTTTCTTACTGAATTCCCTATAACTTTTGAAGATCTTGCCTTTGCCAACTTTTCTCCAGAAGCATGAAAACTATTTACCATTTCCTAATATGGAAGCAACCTAGGTACCTGTAGACAGGTGAATAGAGAAAGACAATGTGTTGGAAGGGGTATGCTGTGCACATGGAATATTATTTAGCCATAGAGAAGATTCCACCACTTGTAACAAAATAGTTATAACTGGTGTATATTACATTGAGTTAAATAATTTAAATAATCTTTCATGTGTGGAAGTTAAAAGAAAAGTGGACCTGAAGACGAAACAGTGATAACTAGCAATTGAGAAGGGAGAGGAAATGGATAAAGAAAGGCAAGATTTGTCACTGCTTGTTTTATATATATATATATATATATATATATATATATATATATATATATGTGTGTGTGTGTGTGTGTGTATACATATACACATATGTATGTATATATGTATGTATATATATGCATATCAGATTGAACTCCATTAATATGCACAATGAATATGCATTAATTAAAAGTAAAGTGGAATGAATAATGGTCACCACTTTGACCCTTTGGACAATGAGACCTGACTCCATCACAACTAAAATAATTATGAATCCAAAGCTGATGAATGCTACACACTAGCCTTTTCCTACATATCTTCACTGGATGCCCTCTGGTATTTTGATGTATGTAGGACCTACCAGCATGATGGCACCTTCTAGCCCTTCCCAACACTTAACAGAACTTGCTGCCATTTTTCCTTCCTCATGCTCCTTGACTGTCTATTGCTCTTCAGAATCTGGTTCACATCACTATAGATTATCAAAGAGCATGGTTTTTTAAGGAAAAAGTAAATGGAATGAACTTTGCAGTTACCAACCAAGTTGTAAATAAGTTTAATGTTTGATTCTTAAGAAAACTGCATTTGGTTGATCAAATAGAGTTTTACTACAAGATATATTCCAGCTGCCTTCCTCTGAAAATAGTTGAAATGTTTTTTGGATTTTACCATACTTCTTGAAAATCAAATTTTCAAGTTCATAGGGGATTTAAACTCTCAATCTCTTTTCACAAATTCATTTGTCCATTCTTTTTTTTAATGGAATAAGCTACATTTAAATGGCTGCCCATAGAAGGAAGGCAATTTAAAGTAAGGACTGGCAAAGAAAGGGAGGAGGGATTATATGGGGGCACCAAGATCATGATGGGGAAACCCACAGAGACAGCTGACCCGAGCTAGCAGGAGCTCATGGACTTGGGGCACAGAGGATTTAAATCATATATTTCAAAATGGTAGGAGAAACTAATGCTAGGATCTTTCCCCAAAGCTCCTAATATTTAAACTCTATTTTCCCTCCTCACTATGCTAATCTTGGTTTGTACGTGCTCTTTAAACCTGTGCTAAAGTCCACAGTTTAGTTAGTTAATAAATGAGAGTGTGCACGCTACGTTTAGGGACTCCTGTAAAGGTCAATGTTAGCTTTCACTGTTAGACTACGCTAGACTGAGTGGACTCACCTCTGCAGTCTCCCCCTCCTCCTCATCTAAAAATCACCTCCTCAAAACACCTCCTTTGCCTTAATCCTTTGGGTCTTTTGAAATCAACACTCTTTCTCTGGCCACACTACTTCCCAGGCAGATTTCTCAAAGCCCGTCATAACTCTTCCGTCACCATGTAACCATGCAACCAACTGCCAAGGACTCCTACTTCTTAAGACATTTGAAAGCTCTGTTTTCATTTCCATGGCCACTGCCATCCCTTCATCCAGGATTTCATAAATTGTACTTCCTTTACAAAGTCCCCCAATAAATGTGAGAATGTACAGTCATGACCCTCCATCCTCACCAAGAAATCCTCCCTCCACTATGCCACCAGACTGGTCACTCTAGACATTGCAAACACCATAGCTTCCCAATGGGTTTGTGCAGAACAACTCTTGCCCATTTTTCTGCTGAGCATTGCCACCTACTTTAGTAGTAAGAGCAGCTATTTCTATGTTGGGAGTGCATCCTCACTAATAGGTAGAGTGCTGAGTGGCTTTTTCCTAGTCACTCATCTACACCTCACAACAACCCTTTGATATTGTTTCCTTTCCTCATTTTGCAAGCTTGCCAAAGGCATAGAGTTAGGGTGCAAACTACTAGGCAGTCTGGATCTGTGCTCTAAACCTCTGGCCCCCTCCATCTAGGTTCCCCACCCTCATATCTCTATAATTACACATCTGTCTACAAGCAGCTTGCCTCTCCCTTCTAATGACAATTGTGTCCTTGCTCAAATCCTAACTTAGTAGCTCTAAGTCCCAGAGAGAGATGCTAGCTTTTGCTTTAATCACACAGCTCTTTTGCTGCATCTTCTTAACACTTATCCTAAGCCAACAACATGCACAAACTTCTCCTTCATCCCTACCGCAACCCTCAAGGAAAATAAACTCAGAGGAGCTGAAGTTGTCATACACAAAGGGCTGAGCCTTTGAGGGAGTGGCTGGTTCTCTATAAACCTTCAAATGCAAGGAGTAAATAGATCATCAGTACAGGGGAGAGGCCACTCACTTCTTGCTTTTCTCTCTAGCAGTTATTGAAAGAGTAGAAACAAGGTTGACAAACAAGGCTATGTTCACCGTAGTCTTGGAGGTAGACAAAATGCACAAGCATGGAGGATACCTTCTTGGGCCTATTCCCCAGGTAAGGAGAGAAAAATCAGATGGACACTGATGAAACAAATGCCTATCTAGTGGAGTATTTTCATGTCTTATTCTTCTCCTTAGCATTTAAAGGACACAAGTCTGCTTTTGAAATCCTTCCTTCTCATTAACTCTTTAACCTTGGTTTTCAAAGGGTACTTGTGGGGATAAATTGAACAATAATAAACAAAAACTAAGGTCACAAAGAACAAGCAAAGAAAAGAAACAGTACTTAAAAACAGTATTGCAACTAAATCCCTTCCTTAGGTACTGATGGCTGGTAGTGCCCTATCCTACTCACTGTATATAATTAGCTAGAACCTAAGGAAAACCCAGGAGAATGAAACTGCCGTCAATGGGAATTATTTTTGTAATCAAATTCAGAGATACAAGAAAACCATTTAGGGTTTTCAGACAATACTGATTTCCCTTGAGGACTCCTTCCCATCACCACCAGCATAGAGTTCGACCCTCAGCCAGCAGAGAAGAGAAGAGCTGTGAGAATCTAGTGCCTACCAAGTAACCATGGCCCCACACTGTCCCATTCATCAGCTGCCTAGGTGAACCACAGGCACACCATGCCTGTTCCTACGCTCAGAAATTATGAAGAAGGTGATGAAGATTGATGATGATGATGATGACGATGATAAGGAAGATGTCATGATGGTATAAGTAAAGCAATACCCTAATAAATAAAACTTGTAAACATTTTTTTCTTAATATCTTAGGCAAATCCTACTTGGTGTGGGATAGGTTCGGCATAAGGAAAAGAGAGTATCAGGGACTTCCTTCCTAGGATTCAGCAAGTCCTAGCCTAGTTTCCATTTGCAATTTCCCAACAAACCCTGGCTTCAAGAGAAAGAGGGGGAATATACAAAATATAAAAATAGAATTTAAAGACAAGAGTGCAGCCACGACTGAAAGTTAGGAACAGTGGAAAGGCAAACATGTGAGTAAGTGTGTCCGTGAGTCATGCTGTGTCCGTCTTCATACCTCTTGATGGAGTTCCAGCACGGCAGAAGACTTCCTGACTGCGGTTACAGTGTGCAGCCTAGAAACAGAGAAGAGACAAGGAAGTGCATCTAGACACACACATCCACACACTCCTGAGAATGCTATCATGTCAACTGAACTACCATCACTACTGGTTCAGGGAAGCCTGGGGTAGTAGAGCATAGATGTGATCTAGATATATTGTATACATCTGTAAAGCTTTCAGACGTTGAAGAAAAGCGATTTTATATCAAGTGGTAGAAAAAGAAACAAAAACAACTTGTGGGGGAAAAAAGGCTAGGCGCGTAAAACTTCAAATTTTCAAAAAAGAAGAAAACTGAAAATCCAGAATATTTAAAATGGAAAAAAAAAATCTCTTGGGCAAAGCTTTCTACATACAGGCTGCTTCTTTGCAACAAGTTCCCTAAAATTCCGTGAAACCTGTACTTTATTGCACTCATTCATTTGAGCCCTGCAAAGGCAGCTTGTAAACTAGGGCAGTCAGGGAGACCGAATGGTTAAGAGCCATCCCAGAACTTGGGGTGTTGGTTTCCCTGGGCTTCACCTTCTAACGTATTAGAAATGAGAAATGTGTCTGTCTGTCCTTTATAGCACAGCCCAGTGAGTCTTTGGATATTGTTTTTTACCCGAGCAATGGAAGTCTCTTTCCCGTCATCAGTCGCAGATGATCTCATAGGTCTCCGTGGAGGCTAAGACGAAGAGCTATAACTCTGACCTCCATCACCAGTATTTTCCTTTCTCGGCCTCTGCTTTCAAAGATGGCTGTGATGAGAATCACCTGGGAAAGTGATTCAGCCAAACCGTTGAAACTCAGGCCCAGCCTGGGCCACTCAATAGCTAATCTCTGCTGATGGAGTTTTCAGAGTTCCTAAGATATCTTAGTCACACATCCACAAGAGACTCCATCTCAACACCCAGGTGAGGAGTGTAGTGCATTCCAAACAGGAGTCTTCTCTATGTGTGGAATTCTGGGGTCTTTTGTGTTTGTTGTCTGGCTCGTTACCTTCTGCCAAAACTTCAGGGAACTTGGCTATGGAAGGTTGAGTTTTACTTTTCTAGGACTGTTAAAATTAACTCAAAATTTATTTTCATAAGCTCATATTCTACACAGCAGCTTTTCTGTTGGAATTCAATTTTTTTTCTTCTGCAAAGCCAATACATTTCAGATCTCAGAAACAGAAGAGCAAAGATATCATCGGTTAATCCCATTTCAGTCCACTGACTTGTTCTGAACTGGCTTCACATCCCTTCATCTCACCCGAGAAGCACTTTGGTCTCTTAACAACAACAAAGATAAACAAGAAATCATTTTGTTCTCTTTATTTATAAGAGAAACGCTGAGAGATGCCTTCTACCCTTGTGCGGTCCTCCGGAGCAGACCCTTCTAAAGCCTACACAGCTCAACACCTCTTCAAAATGGCTTCCCAGAAGACACTCCAACCTGTGGAACCCAAGGTCTCCTCACCGCTGCAGCCCTGATGCCAGCTTCCCCAGAAGAAGCAGGAATTTGAGGAACATGGGAGAGTCCTTGTCCTCTTCAGAAAAGCAGTCACTGTACTCCACATAAATGTTTCATGAGAACAAGTGAACCGAGCTGTCTCTTGCCTGACTGAGTTTTCTAAAGGTTTAGGCTCCAAAGTCACTTTCTCTCCCTCTTTCTCTTGCTGGATGTTGAATATGTATGTACTGCTCACACTTGCGAGTAAACGTGCAAATCACAGAGCCGGTCCAAGGCAACATTCTGAGCGAGGTGAAGTGTGCCTCCAGCCATCCCTGTCCCGTCATCATTTTTAAATAAAGAAATGTCCCATCACGTTCTCCCAAAATTCTCTGTGAAAATTACTCTCCCTACCTGTATTCACAACAAAGAATCAATAGCTGATCGGGACAACGCTTTATTACTCCCTAAGGAGACAGATGTTAGCATTCGGGTTTAACCACTCATTTCCAAAGAGACGACTTCCACTATCACCAATGTGAAAGGCCACCCACATTTGTCACAAGGCCTTTCCCATACTTCCTTTGGTTCAGTTACTAGAACTTCCTATTATCAGCTCATCCCATCTGAGGCTAATATGCCCCTCAAAAGTCGAACTACTATAAACTACTGTCTTAAGCACTAATTTTCTGTCTCAAATTGTAGATCCTGTCCCTTTGTCACAGCAACAATGACAATGTTGTCATTAAATTATAAACTTCATGATTATTTTTATTTGATCATGTACTTATAGAGAAAAAAAAGCAAAGTTCAGAAGAGCTGTAAAGCAGGGTATCAGAAGGCAAAATTCCATGTCTTCCTGGTGATCTTTCTCTAATACCCATTAGTAAAGGAAAGAAGTGTTGAATAATACCTGGTCTCCAGGTAATAACTGAAGAGGACCGGAGACCCTGAAGACTTCCCTCCCTCCTCAGTCTAGACAATGATGTAAGATGCATTCTCTACTTTCTACCCAGAGGCAGGCTCTGAATAGACACAGGAGAACCCCACATCTCCAATCCTAGCTCTTTACTCACTGTGAGTATTGGACTTTTAGAAGAAATATTTCTGGAGTCTCAGACTCTCTTGTACTCTGTGCAGCAGAAATAGCATAGATGAAAAAGGCCAATGTTTAAGTGACAGTTCCTAGCCTGCTTCCTTTTGCCTGTGTAAAGGTGAGGGGCTTCCCCAGCCTTAACCGTCCTTGAATCCATTTCTTCACTGGACACAGAGAAAGAATGGCTTCTCTCCCTCAGAACATAACTAAAAAAGCCTGACAGAGAAAACAAGGAGAAGGGAATGGGTTCATCACCCTGCTCCCTCACTTCTGCCTCAGTCCCTTGATTTTAGCTAAGAGCGCTGATGCCCCCAAACAATAGTGGCCAATAATTCTTTCACAAGAATTTATTGTTGCCACGTAGAACAGTGCTCCCAGACTGATATGGATTTAATCCCCCCCCCAAAGGAAGTTCACAACCACTGATACTTAGTGATTGCTCCAATACACACAGCCTGGCATCTGGTTGCTCCAGGATCAAAAAATGGAATGCCTCTCGGTATCTGCTCATCATCTAGCCCATACACATCTGATGACTTGGTTTTAGAAATTTTGATGAACTGAAAACAAAGTCCTCCTAACCCAGCTCCTTGGGAACTCAACTTCAACCCGAGTGTCCACTTAAACTGCCAAGCATTTTAAGACAAAGAACATACAATTCATTTCCAGCTTCTGAATTTTACCTAAAGTCTTCCAAAGACTTCTTCTTCGTTGCTCTCAAACGACCAGTCTGGCAGCAGGCAAATCTGTAATCAATGACCTGGTAGATGATCGGATTGTACATCGCTGCAGATTTGGCAAGAAGGGTGGGCACCACGGAGAGCTGTATGGGAATGGAGTCTGGCCTTCCAAAAGCCGACCACACGGAGACCACCGCATAGGGAATCCAGGCAATCAGGAAGCCGGCACAGATCAGCATCGCCACCTGACACAGGGCAAGTAAGAGACAGCGGGGTCAGGAGAATTCACGAGCAACCCAGAGTGAGTGACAGGCGAGATGAGAGGGGCAAGCCCTTCACTCTGAAAAAGTCCCTTTTCGGTCACAGAGATTGCTTCCCAATGACTTCTGAGAACTTGGCACAATTCTTTATCCCATTTGCCACATCCTATCCACTCGCCGCTTTAGAATTCGAATGTACCCAAAGACCCAAAATATAACCCTACAATAGCTGTCAGATTTTGCCTACATTTGGGACAAGAGATCATAATAAAATGATGCCAGTTCTCTTCAGCTTGCTGGAGTTCTCAACCCACTTTTACTTAAAGACCTGACAGAAAATAAGTTCATCTTGATGAAACCTTAAATTTGCCTCAGGAAACTGAGAAGTGTTGTCCTGGTTTGAAATTCAAATGTGCACTTTCTTCAGAGATTTTTATTAAATGTTGTTTCTTCTGGTCCAAGTTTTTCACAAGTTTGAGGCTCAGATCACAGAAATTTCCCACAAAAAGAGGTTGGGGAACTTCAGCCAAAGCAATATGGAAAGTGATCTTCTCTCACAAAATTAAAATAACCTCTTAATTTTCAGGCCACAGAATAATTAGAAATACAATTTAAAACACCCTCACGAGTTTTCACCATCCCAAACTCAATCCCTTTAATAGTGTCGCCCTAACGAGTACCCTATGATCCTAACAAGTTATTTTAGTTCAAGTAAACAAACAGTTTTAGCAAACGCTTTGGACAAGACACTTAAACTGAGTGCTATGGGACATCCCAGCATGCCCCAGTTCCTGAATCATCTCCCTCTAGAGCACAATAAACAGCAGAACACAACACAGCTGGATATGGGTTTGACGCCAGCTCAGAGGAGAGCAAGTTTGTTTCCTATTGGAATAAGTAAGAGCTTAGTGAAGTGTTGCAGAGACCCTGACTTGGGCAAGTTGGAGAGATAGAATTGGGAAAAGCTCTGGGAAGAGCACCCTGTGTATGAGTGGAGGTTGTACATATGCAAATGAGGAAGTTGTGTGGGACATGAGGAAGCTGCACAGGGAGGTGAAGCCAGGAGGGCAGAGAATACACACGTGTTCAGGGTTTTGTGAAAACGTATTACTGAGTTTTAGCCCCATGTGTTCTGCCGCTCTCAGAGGTTTGTGAAGAGAAACGTGGAAGATTAACCCATAGGAAGAAGCTGCCTGGAGAAAACAGCAGAGAGACAGACCACTGTTTGTCCATTCAGCCAGCAAGCAGTATTGAGACTCTGTGTTTTGTGTGGAGGACACAGAAAAGAAAAGCAGACACACCATGCCCACTTAGAATCCCCACTCTTAACAGATTTGTTTAGACAAATGTCTAAACAAGAAATAAGATTTTCCATGAGAGGACTAACACCAGACGATGAGGTCCAGGCTCAGGATTTTATTTTAAGTGAGCTATTTCAGGCCCCACTTGAAAGAGAGCACTACTAACTTCTAAGTGTTCTTACACTGTTGTTCTTCCACTGAGATAAATAATGAAACTATATTTAAATCAGCACATTGGTATGCTTCCCCTTTTGTTTGTCTGCATTCATTTTCATTTTCTTGGTGCATCTTCAGCTTTAGAATTCCCAGTACCTCTCCCCCTCCTGGTTTTATGAAGTTGACATAATAGGTAGCACACGACTCAGATCTGACCAATAGGAGTGCTAAAATCCCCCAATGACAAAAACAGAATGAGGCTCTTGATCAGATTCATCTTTGAGATTCAGTGATGCTCACTTTTTATCTCTGAGCATCCTCAAATCTTGGGAAGATGTAAGAATGGTGCTAATAAAGGTCTCATTGCTTCTTCCTCCCATCATTTGACTTAGAAAGATAACAACCATTCCCGATGTCCTGGTCATGATGTGCTATGAAGAGGAATGAGACCCAACATGTTGTACAAACATGTTAAAAATATTTATAGAGGCTCTTTTGCTTCAGTGGCACAGCTGGATGTTATTTTTTTGATAATAACGCTTGTGTGCGTGTGTCTTGTTTGAGCACATACAGATGTATGTTCATTTCTGTATGAATTAGTAGGAGCATAATTATTATGGGAATGATCCAAAGCTTGTCTGTCTGTAACCTAGAGAGCAGCATGGATGCGAGATGAGTTGCCATGGAAACGTACCTTTGTGAGATATGTAAGAATGAAGCATGAGGCTGAGTTTGGTGATAAGAAACTTGCTTAGCATGTGCTCCATTCCCAGAAACACGCACACAAAGACACAAAGACACACA
>CABHPQ010146078.1:23599-40219 GCA_902168405.1 Peromyscus aztecus
AGAGAGAGAGAGAGAGAGAGAGAGAGAGAGAGCTGCAAAATATGTTCTGAGGGTACAGAACTTCACTCAAGAATTTCAAGGCTCAGGAGGCTGAAGAGACAGAGATGGATCCATGTTGAGAGCTTTCACTCACAACCACTTGTAACTCCAGCTCCAGAGAATCCAGTGCCTCTTCTGGTCACTGCAGGTACCTGTACTCACCTGCACATATCCACACATAGATGTATACACATACACATGATCAAAAAAATAATAATAAATCTTTTAAAAAAAAAAAGAATTTCAAAACTCATCTCCAAAACTAATGGCAGGCAAGAAAAACCTCAGTAATGCTAAGTTTGTTCCACTCTTGGGAGAATGTGAATCCCCAATAGATGAACCAAAGCAGCCAAGACTCTTGCTCGAGGGCCTGCAACCATGCTTCAGCATCTTAAGCTAAAACTTCTCTTCTGTGCTCAACACTTCTAACCCATTCTGACTAAACACCCCGCCTCTCTCTCTCTCTCTCTCTCTCTCTCTCTCTCTCTCTCTCTCTCTCCTCTCTCTCACCTTGCTTTTCCATCATTCCACAGAAACATACACAGCAGTCCTTTCTGTTTGGTTTTGTGGGACTTTTGTTTGTAAAGAATAGGTCCCCCAAGGTGCACAGTGAGGCCTCTTTTTTCCTAAATGCCCAGATAAACATTAGTGACATGAATAAGACTTGTGTTCGCAGCTGGATATCCCCCATCTGGGATGAGAGGGTGAGTCATGGGATGATTTTATCCCATCTCAAAAGCCATTTTCTGTGCTGCTGCCAAAGTCATTGACAAAAAATGAGTTCTCACAAAGCCCATAATATTTTCTACTTTTATGGGAATTTCAAGAGGAACAAGAGAGGTTTATAACATTTGTGCTATGTTATCCTTTCTTAAAAGATACAGAAGACCTGGATATACTGTGGGGTTGTTGTTTTGTTTTTTGTTTTGTTTTTGTTTTTCTTACACAGCCAATTAAGTACTGTGGTGCTTCTGACTTCAGAATAAAACACAATCAGGAGAAATCAAGTCTAACACAGAGAGAAAGTGTTAGGATGAGATGTGGGGAAAGAGTGGTGCTTGTGTGTGCATGCAAACTCAAAATGAGGCAAATCCATTTCCTTTGGCCTCATTTTAAATTAGATTGCATAAAACATCAATCATTTAGATACTACATCTGGGCCAGCGAGATAATTCACAGAGTAAAGGTGCTTGCCACCAAGCTGGACAACCTGAGTTTGATCCCAGGAACTCACGTGGGAGAAGGAGAGAACCCCTTCTTGCAAGCTGTCTTTTTACATCCATATATGCAATGTGACAAATATGGGCATACACACACACACACACACACACACACACACACACACACACACACACACCAAAAAAAACTAATGTCTAAGCTTTTCTAATATATTTGCCACACACTTTCTGAAACCGTCGTGACATTTTTCCAGAGCTTAGGCTGGGCTTAAACTTTTCATCCGTTCAACCCTCATTTAACCCAATTCAATCTCATTTCAATTTTCCAACATTTACTTCCCAGATATCCTTAAGCCAGTGATAACAGAGGCCTCAGCACCCATCACCCTTCCTAGCTTGTTTATTTTTTAATGACTTCACTCCCGTCACTGTCTCTTGGTTCACTGACAAAGCACTAAAACCTCCAGTTCTTAAATTAGACAGTTTTGTGGGAGGAAATTCACAGGATTCATGTTTAGCTTGTACAAAAGAATCACACATCTGCAACTCGGTTCGTTTTAAATAAGTCTTGCTGCAGAAGACCCAAGGCTGTCAGTATTCCCCAGCTCTAGTTCAAGTTGGCAGTAAGTGTTACAAAGTAATGTCGCCTACGTGTGCTCAATGCCAGTGAACTAGCTAGTTAACACAGTCAAAAGGTAATGGGGATGAGCTTAAATATTTGAATTGACACATGCCTCTGCATCATCAGAGCAGGCAAGGGTTCTACAGAGGGAGGTCCCATCCTCTCAGGGTGAGGGACCTGGTGGAAGGATGCAGAGTCCTTGGCTATGAGATACTGTGTCTCTCCATGGTCTCAGTCCTAGTATAGCTCCACTGTCTCTAAGAAGAACAAAAACCCTGTTGCTCTGTGCACAGCCATTTCAGGAGTCCACTTCCTCCCACCAAGCTCCTTTGCCCAGATCTGAGTCAGGCTTCAGCTGCATGCTTCATTGAATAATGAAATCGATGGGAGGAGGCCATTGAATTGGCGTGAAAGGAAAAAGCTTGAAAGAAGGGCCAAGGAGATGGAATGAACATCACTGCTGGAATTATATCACCAAACACGTGATAGCAATGCTAAGTCGGTGGCCGAGGTGAAATCAGTGCACCAAGAGAAGCAGGTAGGAGAGGGTCCTGCCCACTGCAGGAGCGTGTGTGATTGACCTAAGTATGGGATGGATGAAAAGACTGAGATATATTATCATAGATCTACTTAGCAAGTATATGGATTTGCCCACAACCAGTGAAAATCAGACTAAAAGAGAGTAATGCCATTTCTGGGACAGCTGTCTTCCATGTGTGGTATGTTTATCACTAAATGATATTATCAAAATGCAAACAAAGTAAAAAGCCAGTACAAATGCATATCAGTAACCCTAGCACTCAGGAGGCAGAGGCAGGAGGACGGCCATGAGTTCAAGGCCAATACTGGTTTCAGAGTGAGTTCCAGGCCAGCCTATACTATAGAGTATATTCTTGAAGGAAAAAAAAAACCAGTAAGAAGTAGAGGGGGAAGAGGAGGAGGAGGAGGAGGAGGAGGAGGAAGAGGAGGGAGAAAATAAGTAAAAAGGTGGGGAACCTAACTGTTGCATAGTGCTGTAGCTTTTTGTCCCTCCGTTCCCTCACACGTATGTAAAAACATGAGTAAGGATATCTGTGCTCTCTGGCTACCTTCTAAGAGCTTAAGTCATTCAACAACTGAAGAAGGTCTGCTATGGGATATCTTTCTGTACACTGTGAATATATGTTGCTCCCATTGGTTAATAAATAAGCTGCTTTGACCTATGGCAAGGCAGCTTAGAGGCAGGTAGGAAATCAAAACTGAGATACAGGAAAGAGACAGGCACGAAGAAAGATACTAGTCCGCCACTGCCCAGGGAGCAGTAAGATGCCAGCAGACCGGTAATGCCACGGTCACATGGTAACATATAGATGAATAGAAACGGGTTAATTTACATGAAAGAGCTAGCTAGCCAGAAGCTGAAACCATAGGCCATACAGTTTGTAATTAATATAAACCTCTGTATAATTGTTTTATAAGCAGCTGCAGGACTGTGGGTGGGAGAGATTTGTCCAGACTGTGGGGCCGGACAGGACCAAATAACTTCTGCCTACATCTGCCGTTCCAACATGGAGCAAGAATTTCCACCTAAAACCTGAGAAAGCTTTTAAAAAAGGGTTGTAAAACAGAGCCAAGAGCAGCTTCCTAGTTCCTGTCCCTCATGCAGGCCAAGGGACAGAGACTCTGCGGCATTCAAGCTTGAGCACAGCATAGCGGATTCCCACCACTCAGCTATACAGAGGCGTCTCCAAGCTGCGCAACTCACTGTGTGGCAGATTTAGCTTTTGCTAGTACAGACAGAAAAAAAAAGGTTTCTGGACTACATGCTGCTCGATGGAGGCATAGACACATTGCTTCCCAGAGTTGGCGGTGAGCATGACTCCCAGAGATGGCAGTAAACGTACCTCCTCCATGTTGGGAAGCCGAACAGGGTGGAGCCAGCAGCCAGGGCTGCCACTTTCGTCCTAGCCACACAGCTTAACAGTTTAAAATCTCTCCTGGTCAGAAAAGGATTACAGATACACAATAAAACAGATTCAGATGGAATAACCCTCTAAACGGTTTACAGTGTGTGTAAAAATGTGCATAGGCCTGGAAGAGAGAGGAAAATGAGTATAGGCAGTTATATAAAGAAATAAGTAGTTTTAAAAAATAAAGTCTTTAAAGAGACAATAGAAATAATATAAAAGAAATAGCCACATAAAGATGGAAATTACACAGAGAGTCTGGATTATGTATATTGTGTTTTCTTTAAATTTTTTGACTGTTAATGAGCTGACTGCAGAAAGACATTTGATTGTAAAGGCTGCAAAGTTAAACCAATATATATATATATATAAAAGGTATCTTGACTTCAAAATTTGGATCTAAGGATATGTTGCTTTGGAAGGAGGCTCTGCTTTTGTTTCCATAAGAAGCAAGAGGCTATGGATTTGTTTCAGGTTAAGATGGATCAGATTTGATCAAGTAAGACCTCCTGAACCTTAAGAGATGGTATCTATCAACAGAGGTTATATCTGGTCTTCCCAGGACTTGACCATTATCTCAAAGTTTCTCAGGATCCCCATAAGATTGCCAGCACCCCAATCAGCAGGAAGTTGTTTGAAACGCTACACCCAAATTCCCAAAGTATAGTTTATAAATGTTTATTTTTATTTAAGGGTAGTTGATTATAAATGCAATCTTTTTCTAAAGAAGAAAAGGGGATATACATATGATAGGATAAAAGGGTACATTATTGAATCTACTTTTTAAAAGCAATAGCTTGATTGAAATATTTTACATTGCTATGAATTTTAGTCTATTGATAAAAATTTAAAGTTAATTTTGTTATACTGTATATATTTCTACTCTTGTTTAAGGTGTTACGTTTATGTAACTCATTTAAAATTGTAATATATTAAGAAATATAGATTAATAGTCATCTATGATAATCAAACTTCTAGTCTTGTTTAGTTAAGTTTTTTAGGTATACAAAGCTATATTTCAGTTAGGGAGGTAATCTTCAAACACTTCAAAGACCTACAGAATATGGCATTTAAAATGTTGTAAGAACTTAAACTTTTCTGGACATTGAGATACATCTGCTCCTGGCAGCACCAATCTACTTCAGAAGAGATGAGGGGCATTGAAGAAACTCCATATGGAGTTTGCTTTCTTTATGGCAAAAGTTAGCCACTTGGACAAGAAACTGCTCTTGCCTGGACTGTTTGACAATATGTAGTATAAACTAGACATACAGAACCCATAGGAAAGTGACCACTGAACTTTGCCAAAACAAGGTGAGATGGTCCTTCAGGTTCCTGCTTCACAGAAGATACTGCCAGACATTCTGCAGGACACAGAGGAAAGTGACTGATGAACTTTGCCAATAGGGAAGATAATCCTTCACATTTCCTGCTTCACTAAGAAGTTTGGGGAGACTCTAGGCCTGTAGGCTGAAGATGGATGTCCAATGTTACAGAAGAACTTTAGGTGACTGTCCAGGCAGCCAGATGTTTCTGTCATTTCTAGAATTTTACATGCACTTATAATGCACTTCCTGTTTACTCAAGTAATAATTATATCCTTCTGGGGTCTTTGATGGAGCTGAAGACTAGATAGTTATAATTATATTTTTCCTTAGTTATTATAAAAGGTAAATTAGATACAAAACTTTAGACTCGCAAATATAGGATAGATGATAGAATATTTTCTTTAGTTTTATCAAATACAAATAGACTAGCTAGCATAACTTGTAATTCTTGTTTGTTAACTGTTCTATTACATATAATTTTACTATATTAAAGTTAAAATCTTCCTTTTTGATTAGACGGAAAAGGGGGGGTGCTGTGGGATATCTTTCTGTACACTGTGAATATATGTTGTTCCCATTGGTTAATAAATAAGCTGCTTTGGCCTATGGCAAGGCAGCTTAGAGGCAGGCAGGAAATCCAAGCAGAGATACAGGAAGGAGACAGGTAGAGAGATGCCAGCCTGCTGCCCAAGGAGCAGCAAGATGCCAGCAGACCGGTAACACCACAGCCATATGGCAACATATAGATTAATACATATGGGTTAACTTAGATGAAAGATCTAGCTAGCAAGAAACCTGAGCCATAGGCCACACAATTTGTAATTAATATAAGCCTCTGTGTAGTTATTTTATAGGCAGCTGCAGGACCACAGGTGGGAGAGATTTGTCGGACCATGGGGCCAGGCGGGACCAAGAAACTTCCACCTACACAGGCCTTCTTTGAGTTCCTTTTGTTTTACCCACAGAGTAACAACTGAGCTCAACTGTCTCACACCCTCTTCCATAAACTTGCAAAGAAACTTTTCTGGAGTCTTTGGGGCGCCTGCCATCTGCGAGCCCTGGCTGTGAGCCAAGCAGAAAATATGAGCTCATGCTTTAAAAAAAAAAAAAAAAAAAAAAACCCACACTTCCAGGTGGAATTTTTTCAAACCTTAAAATACCGCTACTCTAAAAACAAGCAAAACCCAAGACTGAAAGAGAGGAGACAAATTAGGTCACTCATCTTGCCCATCTGTGTTTGGGAGTTTAAGTCTAAAACTGAACATGATATCCCCAGACTAAGCCATTGGCTTGTCTTCATGAACAGGGGATAATTTATAAGTGCCTGTTCAACAGAATAAGGGACCTGGTGGAGGTGTGTTCGTTATAGGTGAGCCAAGGTCCTTAGATGGGACACTATTGCTTAGAGTAGGACAAACAGCTACAGGGCCCAGCTAGCATTACTTTTGCCAAACTACAGCAACAGACCTTTAAATGAACCGGCGTGTATAACCATGTTGGCGGAACCACAAAGTTTTGAAGTCAATGACAATGTCATTCGGTTTTATGTTCCCCTCTCCCTGTCTCACACCCTTCCCACAGATGAGGAAAAACTAAGGCCTTACACATTGAATGGTTTGCCCAAGGTGGGGTCAGACCGGAATCTGGGTTGTAAGTCACAGCACTGACTTCCGCTGAGTGGAGTAGAACTTATGAAAAGATGCAATTTGGGCTGTAACTTGGAACTGAGGCTCAGGAAAGGATACACTCAAGCCACAGCCACGGAGTGGTTCTGATTAGAACAAATCACCTAGGGTGAGGAGGACTCTGGCCCTGGGTCCGCCCTTGCTAGACCCTGATACCCAAGACCTGATGGCTGGTGACAGGAGCTGTGTCCCACAGCTCAGAGACAGAGAGACTAGGAAGTAAACTGTTGACTTTTCTGGCATTTTTAATTTCAGTCACATAGTTCTCACCCTTACTCCTCCACAACGATTAATAATGTTGGAGATTTCTCCGCACAGAATTCGAGCCCTGACGACCAGTATCAATAATAAATGTTCACAGTGTGTGTCCATGCTCGCGTGGAGCTAGTGGAAAAAATGGAAATGACCACTGCTTTGACATCCTTTTTTATTATTATGTCTCTCCGGACTAGTTTTTCTTTCCTTCTGCAAATATATATTAAGCACTTAACATGCTAGAGGCGATGTGTTGGGTTCTGGGGACATGAGGTGATGGAAAGATGTGGTTTCCCTGCAGGCCGTGTTGGATGGTAGTAAAGAAGGACATTGAACAAGCAGCCACGAGTAGAGTGTGCAATTGCAAATGAATTAAAAATTTGATAATTCCCAAGAAGTAATTGCATTTCAGTGAAACATCCTAATAGGAGGACCTGAATTCCATTTGTAAAATCCTTCCCTGAGAAGTGGCCTTCAAGCTTGGAAAAGCTAGAGAGAACAAGAGAAAAAACTAATGGGTTTTTAAAAAGAGCAAGCGTTTCTACTAACTGCCCTTAGCATCCACATAGGGAGTCCCCTGAACCTGATACCTCACCGACAGGTAATAATCAATGGGTAAAACAATGAAGCCAATGTCCCAAAGAAACAGATGCTCATGCCTGAAGTCAAAGGACCACTTTACAGTTATCAAGGTAATTGGGTCACCTTAACCATGTATTCAATGATGCCATCCATCGTGGTTACCATCTAGCAAGTGCCGGACTGTGGAATGCAAAACCGAACAGAATGTGACACTTGCCTGTACTACATTCATTCTCTTGCAAAGAAAGAGAGATAAATATTTGGCTCAGTATGACAGGTGCCACTGAAGACAAAATACCAAACTGTCTTGTGCCCTGCAGTGGGGGACTTAAACTATCCAGGGACAGCTGGGGGGTGTTTAATGAGAGTGAGAGGGACAGTAAGAGGAAGCCAGGGTCTTGATTAACTACGGGTCTGGACATAACGGGATAATGTTTGAAAAACTGATGTGCCCTTCCCGACATTGTCTTCCAATCACAGCGCTATCCCTCATCAGATGAGCCGCAAGAGGTTTGCTGCACTGTGTGAATAATTTTACCAGCAGAAATGTAATAACTAAACATTCATTTTTAGGCATCTCAGTATCAAAACAGAAATGTAAGCTTAGTTGGACACAGTAGAGTTTGCCTATAATTCTAGTACCTGGGAGGTGGAGACAGGAGGATTGGGAGGTCAAGGCCAGTCTCAGCTACATAGTGACTTTAAGGCCACTCTGGGCTATCTGAGATAGTGAAGGAAGGAAGGAAGGAAGGAAGGAAGAAAGGAAGGAAGGAAGGAAGGAAGGAAGGAAGGAAGGAAGGAAGGAAACTTGAAACCTACATGAGGGAAAAATAGTTGAGAATAAAGGTTTTTGGGGGGATGTTGAAAAACAATTGAGTGTCCACAGCCAGAAGCCTAAGTGAGATTGAGAATACACAAGAAAATACAAGTCAGTTTTCCACTCCAATAGGTGAAATGTCTATAGTCCAGAGGCAAGAAAGGAGTTCAGAGGAGGTAAGAGCAAGTCCTGAACTAGCCTTTCTGAACTGAGCACCAGAGATCAGGGCTGCATGAGAAAAACAACAGAGCCCTTTGTTTGTGTGAGGAGGTACAAACCAAAAGCACGTGCCTCCTTCATCAGGGTCTTAGCTGTGTTCACAGTGTCTGCTGCATGGGTTACAGCAGAGAGGGGAGCAGAGGTGAGACTCTGCTTACTGAGGCCTTGTGATTAGGATAAATAACATGCAGTGTGCTACACGGCAAGAAGAGAAGGAGTTAGATGCCTCAGCAAAGCCAGGCCAATGAGCAACTAAAACCTGACCAGGATCTCCAACTAGCGGGCACCATGGCGCTTTGAAGTAAGTTTGTTTCACAAGGTCAAATGTAGACAGAAAGGTGAGGTTATGTTGAGCCACAGAACCAGAAAGTACATACAGATTGTGCATTTGTGTGAACGATACATGTATGTATATACAAGTACACACTATACTTCTGTTTGTAATCTGTGAAATTTTGGACTACTGTGAGAGTCAGAGAAACCATCATAAAAAAATAATGAGAGAAGCCGACAGGTTTATAGACAGATGCCATTTCATAGTTTACTAGATGAAATCAGACCAAAAGAAGGCAGATCAAGATAATAACACAGAAAGTGAGCTTATGTTGATGCTAAAATCTTGGCCTGTAGCTTTGAAGTTACACACTTCTGGACCATTGGTGTTGTGGAGAGTAGAAGCTCTGAATGAGTGAGAAGCTGAGCAACCCTGAGCAGAGCTGAATGGAGGACCAAGAAAGGGCCCTGTGAGATGTTTCTTCTTACTTCAGCAGAAATGGGTCGAAAACAGTGTCAGTGTATAATATCATGATGGGGAGTTGCACTGCTTTTCCTTCTAAATTTATTTTCATGTATGTGTGTGGGCGTTTTGCCTTCATGTATGTACAGTTTGAGCATGTCTGGTGCCTAAGGAGGCAGAAGAGGGCGTCAGATGAGTTGTGGGCCACCGTGTGGATGATGGACGCCAAACCGGGTTCCTCTGCAAGAGCAGTGTTCCCAACTGCTAGGCTGTCTCTCCAAACCCAGATGTTACTATTCTGGTTACACTGTGAGGAAATGGACTCAAAGAAGCTGGGTGTCACAGAACAAAGATGGACTCAGCAAATTGTTCTTATAGATTTGTCAATGTGTGCATGCATGTGTGTGTGTGTGTGTGTGTGTGTGTGTGTGTGTGTGTGAATAATAATCAAAAAAGAGATATCAACTTGAGAGTGAGGGGGACATGAGGGGATTGGAGAGAAAGAACATGGGAGGGGCTGAAGGGTTGAAAGGGAGGAGAGGAAGAATAATTATATCTTAATTACAATGTAAAAAATCAATCAATTAATTAATTTTAAAAAGAAGTTAGGTGTCTAGTGCTAGGTTACAAACAGGGCAATGTTTGTGCTGGAATTCAAACCCTTATCTGTTGTCAAATTCTGTGTTCTTTTCCTTTTACCACAGTATCTAAAGAACTGCCATCTGTGTTCTTGCACGTTTACCGAAAGATACAGCCTTTCAGGAACAACCTGTGATGAACTTCTTCAGTAAACAGTGTGGATGGTAGAATGTTCTTAAAATGCCCACCAGAGTCCAAGCAAAATGGTACAGGCTGTGAAGTATTATGTGTCATGACAGATACATATAGATAGAGATAGATAGATAGCACAATTAGATAGATAGGTGATAGATAGATAGATAGATAGATAGATAGATAGATAGATAGATAAAGCGAGATAGATAGATAGTCAGACAGGTATTCCAATAGAGAAAATAAGCCCCACTGAAACCATTATACTAATTTGGTAAATATGTGTGTGGTAAGAGTTAGGGAACAGAAGAGAGACTGTTGGAGAACAGAAGTTAGACAAGCCCTAACAAGGTTCAGAAGCACATAAACAATCAATAGGGATCCTATATTTTCCTGGCCCCAACAGTCCCTATCCCTCTCACCCTTTGATGTTTCGACTGTTCAAAACTACATCTATAAAGTGACTGCAGTTACCTTGGTCAGTTTCACCTCAAGCACATGGCTGCTATGGATCCGACTGTCGAAATGAGCTACCTTTTTGGAAGAGGACTTCACCTTGGCGATGATCTTCGCATAAGAGAAAACAATCACAGCCGTTGGGAGCAGGAGGCAGAAGAAGAGGATGCTCAGGATGAACACCTGACCCCCACCTGAAGCCTGGGCCAGCCACCAGTCCAGGGTGCACGAGGTTCCAAAGGGCTCAGGAGCATAGTCCCCCAGACCCACCAAGGGCATGGTGGTCCAGAAGGAAGCGTAAGCCCAGATGACTGCCAGGCAGATGTAGGCATGTTTTCTCTTCAGCCAGACCCCTGGAGGTGGAAAAAAGAGCATTACCTACATGGAACCTGCCCTACACCCATATACCTCCCCTGGACATGTCAAATTCCATCTCCAAAGATTTATTCCACTGAATTCTGGGAGACGTGGACAGATAATTGAAGCCTGGGGGAGAGTGAAGTCACGGGAGGGAAAGTTCCAGAGCTGGAGCCTTTGTCCAGGAGGATGCAATTTGAAGAGAATTCACAGGGACAGTTTTCTCTAGGCACCTAGGAGCTTCCTGAGGGAGAAGTGACACGGGGTAGAGGGGGTGGGGAAGCAGACAGCAGAAGGAGGAGAGGACGCTGAAGACAATGGAGGAGCTTGGGAAAACATCTCAAGAGTATGTTAGCCAGTGGTCCAAGCATTGAAAGGAGAGTCCTTCCCAGGAGGTGAGAAACCACAAAGGATTGGTTGTGTCTTTCAAACACCCTTACTCCTGAAAACTTTCCTGTGCCTTCGCCCCTTCTTTGTCTACTCTTTGAGTGAGTTTTGATCCTGACCCCCGTGTGGTGATGCTGAGGAGGGTGACTGTGGTGCTTGGAAATTCATGCAGATTTTTTTGTTTATTTGTTATTCATGGGACAGCCAAGCACACACAGCCACGGTGGGAGAAAGGCAGAGAATCTGATTAGGTTGTCACACATGCTGTGAGAGTAACTCTGAAAAAAAAAAATGTCTTCCAGAAGGCTGAGGGGTGTAGGGAAGCTCTGTGTATCAACCCTAGTTTCTTAAGCAAAAAAAGAATTCCAAGAGGAAGAAATGCTGCGGTAATTTAAAATGATTTTTTTACAGTCACTAAAGCTGGGTTGGCAGCAGTCAGCCTGGAAGTTTTCTCTGCACCTCACCCGTCACATTGCAGGAGGCCAGGGGAGTGGCTCCTCGCTGCTTTGGTTGCACAGTAGCAGGGAAGACATACGAACACACACAGAGTGAAGCTAAGTGATTTCTTCCATGTGCACTCGAGTCTGCATCTGCTTCGCTTGTTACGAGCAAGTGGGAGTTAAGTCACTAAGACCACAATTCTTCTGAGGGTGGTAGGTCATGTCGCCTGTCTAAAGGCTCACCGTTCTTAACAGGAAGGGAAGATGTGCTGACAGGTGGCTTGTGGGTTTGTTGTCGCTTTCTTTACTCTCTGGCTTGTTTTGAGACACAGTCTCCAGCCCAAGCTAGCCTCAAACTGGCTCTGTAGCTGAGGATGTCCTTGGACTTCTCATCCTCTGCCCCCATCTCCCAAGAACTGGAATCACAAGTGTGCATTCCCACTGGGACTAGTTTATATATGGTGCTGGGGGTAGAATCCAGGGCACTGCGCATGCTAGGGGAGCACTCTACCAACTGAGCTAGCTCCCCAGGCTTAAAGGTTTGCGTGAAGTTTAAAGTAAATGAAATCATGTCAATTGTGCAAACTCTAAACTTGAACATTAACTCCTGTGTGCGTGTGTCTCGTCACTAAGAAAAAAAAAAACAGAATAAATTGTTTCTATGCTCGGTTGTCTACATTTTCTCAAATCCACGACATCACACATCATGAAGCACAAGACTTCCTCAAGCCCAACCCGAGAAGGGTAGCGATCAGGTAGCCACAAAGGTTCTGTCAGCTCTTGGTTATCCATTTAACGCATCAAACACTGGCAGAGGTCATGGACATATACTCATAAGGATGTGCATAGGCATACGGATAAGCATTGATAGTGAGGGTTACTTAGTGAGATGCTTTCGTACTTACATTCCAGTATGGTGAAAGGCTGTCAAGTACAGGAAGGAGTAGATTAGTAGATGGGTTCTGTGTTGCTCCAGAAGTCAGAACTAGGACCAATGGGTGGAGGTTACTGGGAGGCAGTTTTGTCTCAATATAAGGAATAACATTGTAACAACGAGAGCAGACCAATCAGAGAATGGGCTGCCTTGTGCAGTAGTAAGCTCCCCGGCACTGGTCACTGGAATTAGTCAAGAGGCCAAACAGTCATCTCTCTGGGATGACCATTTACAACATTTACATGGTGGGAAGGTCTGCATGTCCCCAAGTGACCTTTTAAATTTCAATATGCTAGAGAACACTGTGTGGAGGGTCCAATAGTGAATCAGATTAAATGATGAAATATCACGGAGGGTCAACCTTAGAAGAATCTAGATAATATACACATTTCTCATAGAGTTTTTGCCCTGACGTGATTCTGGTTATGGATAGAATAGCATCCTCTCTTTAGGTGATACAAAGTTTAAACTCAAGATGACATTTTAAAACAGAGATCAAGGTTTAGTACTCCTTAAATACCCCAGGAAGTTGAACTTTCTATCTTCTTGTCTATAAAATCTATGATTTTATTACAAATAAGCTTGTTGTGCTAAAAAAAAAAAATAAGATTATGGTAAGAATTAGACTCTGGTGTCATCCAAACTGTATAATTTTACATTCTGGCTCAGGCTGTTTCTACTGAAAGTTTCAGATGTTTATAAAAAGAGATGCAATTTTTTAATGGGTTTTGAATCATGAAAACATTTACAGCCACCCTCCTCCTGCCCCATGCATAGTCTCCTCTATAGTCTCAGTACTATAAACCGTTGCCACATCTACATGCTGGTCGTCCTCTGTCCTACGGCCTTAGCCACTCTACCTAACTGGCTGTCAGTCCAAACAGCTTTATGTGAAGGGAGTCAGAACCACTTCCTGGGTAGGTCCAACTCTCAATATTAAAATTAAGTGCTCCCAAATTTTCTCCCTCTGGTTCAATAAATTCCCAGAATCCCCAGAACCCAAAGTATTAAAAGTTTAATCAGTAGAGCAGTTCAATCTTGAAAATGCAGGGCTCTGAAAACCCCACCAGTCCTGCCTCACCGATTGATTCCCTTAGTCAGCTGCTCTTCTACCTACCAATACCAAAAGAGACCAGCAGAGCAGTCTTTCAGTGTGTGTGGCCTTTCAGGTAGGAACATCTGTATGGTTCTCTAAACCTGGAGAACATTCTGGAATTCCCCATCTCTGAAAACATGGGGAACCTGAGTCCTAAGGGAGAATCACAGACAATTTTCCTTGTAATTACAAAAACGGAGTAGGTCATCAGCTAAATATCCCAGACCTGATCACGTTCACGCATTTTGTTTTTGGTTTTGGTTTTTGCATGAGGAAATGTGGTAGACATTTCCATACTTGATACAAAAAAACTGAGACATTTAAAAGTTATAAGCATTATTATGAAAGTAGTACTAAAGGAAATATGCATTGATACGGGTCAAATCAAAATATATAGAAGAACAAGACAGGCTATGAATAGAAGTATCCTTGGTCACTGAAGTTATTAACAACCTTTATTTACTGTGAAGAATATGTACAGTTCTAACATTCAAACCATCTAACTTTCACTATCAGGGAACAAGGAACCTTCCAACTTACCATAAGATAGATAGCAGATCTTCAGATATCGGTCCAGGCTGACAGCGGTCATGGTAATAAGGCTTCCACAGCCAAAGAAAAATCCAGCCCATCCATACCAGCGGCAGCCAAACCAGCCAAACACCCAGCGGTGGCAGAAGCAGGAGATGATGGTGAACGGCTTGCCTACAACTAGAGCACCAGGCAGTTGTCATAGGAAGTCCCTTGCCATTAAAACCTCTCCACTTGCTCACTGGACTCACCTGGCCCTTCCTCCCCACAAACACATTTCCAGATGTGAGTATGCACATGTAACTATACACTTGCGTGCATACACACACACACACTTCGTTACATAGAACTGATGAATTAGTAAGATTCTGACAGTTCATCCGTGGCCCACAACAAATAAACAATAAAACCCTGTTGTTGAAGACACAACAGATCTTGGTCGTAGACATAAAGTGATAAGACATAAAGTGATCAAGCCGGAACTGGGACGAAAGTTTGCTTCACGCTGGATAGTCCTCCTAGTGCTTGAAGGTGGTCTGCAGACTGCTGAAAGACAATTGTCCTCAGCAATCCTAACCAGTGTAGATGACATGTTCAGTAATAATACCATGAGTCCACTTGTGCAATAATGAATAATGCCACAGCTGTTGCAGGCGTAACCAACTGTGTTCTGATTGGATCTGAAGACTGTTCCAGAAGTAGAGTTCACATCTGGAACTGTAAACCCAATCAAACGCTGATGGCTTGGGAAGCCCCGGGGAATTTGAAGACCTGCTAAAGAGGCACTGTATGCCTTCTAAATAACTATGGTTTTGTCCATAGATTAATGCCGCTGTCAGCTCTGGCCAGAGACATGTCATTTTGCCGTTAACAGTAGTGACTTCTGAGACAACTGGCGAAAGTGCTGAAAATAAATGACTGTTGAATGTCAGGCCATCACCTCTCTCTCTCTCTCTCTCTCTCTCTCTCTCTCTCTCTCTCTCTCTCTCTCTCTCAGAACAAAACTCCAATGGAGCACAAAGAATGTAAGAGTGGCAGGAGGGGATGAGAAGGAGCATGAGATGCTGACAAGGTGACAAACTGTCCCACTGCTGAGCTCACTGCAGGTGTTACTACCTGCACGAGAGCTGTACTAGATTGTACTAGGCCTGCCAACACCCTGCCAGGGGAGGGAAGCGGCTCATGGCTATCCATCCCTCCCTGGAGATGATAGTTACTTAATGGTCGCTGAGGGAGGGAGAGGTATATCCTTCAATGGTGTATACTCATAAGGTGCCCATGCTTCTGTAAGCAACCCTAATTAAAAAAAAAAATCACTGAAACACACACAAAAGGGAAATGAAACTAGACGAGAGGCTCTTAGGGAAGGGGTAAGGTGTGGGAATGAGAGAGGATAACGGAGGAGTGAATATTATTAAAATATATTACATCCATGTATGACAGTGTCATGTTATATTGATATATGCTGATAGAACTCCCTTCAAGTATTTAAAAATGGGAAGCTACTTTTTTCATAAACCAGGTTTGAAATTACCCTGAAAAGTTTTCACTCATTCCCAATAGCCAAAGAATTTTTGTAAAATAATTATCACTTTGCTTACTATCATAAATGTCTCAAAGAGACTCACTTCAGGGAGTAGAGGAGATGGGACCCCAGGGGGCGATGACAACAATGTGGTCACTTCTAATCTTCTATTAAAATGGTTAATTTAAATCTGAGCAAGAAGGACACTACATTTACACTAAAATATTTGAGAGAAAATTTCTCTTAAAGCACATTTTTTTCTAAACTGGTTTCCCTCTTTGACTGCCCTCACACTCCATTGTTTTGCTCCCATCTGAAATTGGATGTTCAAGCTTGAGTGTTCAACAAATGCTCCTGGGAACAGGGTTTTCTACAGTGCCCTTCAAGTGTCTATTCAACACACCAACCTCATTGGCAGACTTGTAACATGGCCTTCAAAACAACTATACTCAGCCAGTCAAACAATACCCAACAAATGGTACCTACTGTAGTCCTTGATGGTGAAAATTCAAGACACTTACAAACTTCCAGTTCAGAAAATATTTTGTGCCCAAATGTATTGACCATGGACCCTGCTCATGGGACCAATTACTCCAGATTAGGAAGTAGGCCTCATCTAAGGAGGGAGGAAGAAGAACCTGAAGTAAGATTCTTTTGCCTGCTCTTCTGACTCTTTTCCTCCTGTTGGGTTTCCTTGTCCAACCTTGGTGTGAGGG
>CABHPQ010146079.1:0-45757 GCA_902168405.1 Peromyscus aztecus
CAGTAAGGAGTGTTTCTCCACGGTGTCCTCTTGAGTTCCTGCTCTGACTTCCCTTGACAATGGACTCGAAGTGTGCACAGACATAAACCTTCCCTTCCAGAAGTTGCTTTTGGTTAGAGTGTTTCACCACAGCAACAGAAAGCAAACTAGACTAAGCAGGTACAACAGAATTTTATTTGCCTGGGATTGTCCTCCCAGAACCTCTTGCTTTGCTCCAGCTTGGACTTGTCATGCTCAGTCCCTCCCTCTCTCCCTCCCTCCCTCCCTCCCTCCCTCTGTCCCTCCCTCCGTCTGTTCCTCTCTCAGTCTGTCCCTCATCTGCACTAACCTCTCTTTCTGCCACATCCCTGCAGCACCCCTAGTCTCTGCATATCTTGGAGCACATATTGCTATAACCATGTCTTCTGTTGCCCCAGCATATCCTCTAAGATTGGAGAGTATGTTCTGCAGTGGCTCCCTGGACAAGTGATGAACTTCTCCCTGATTTTAATTTTCACATTACCATAAAACATAATGGATTTTTGTCAGAGCATATTCATACCTAGAATATATATGCCATTGTACTTTTTATTCTTCATCATTTTCCTTCCCTTCTGTCCTTCTCTGTCCCCCTTTTCCTTTTTGCTTTCCTTGTACTTCATCTTTCTCTCTCTCTTCTTCCCCTCCCTCTTTTCTCCCTCAAGATCTCTCTAATCCCCTTCCAGTTTCCTTTCTACTTTCATCTGGATGAGCACGTGTACACACACATGCACACACACACATATGTGCACACACACATACATGCACACATTAAATCTAGAATCTTTGTATGAGAGAAAGCATGCAGTACTTGCCTTTCTGAGGCTATTTCACTTAAATAGTCTTCGGTTGCATCCATTTTCCAGAGACTGTCCTGATTTCATTTATCGTTACAGATGAGTGATTGCATTTTGTGTATTTACTTTGGAGAAAATAAACATCTTTGAAAATTTGTCTGTAAAGCCTGTAAAGTTGCTTTTGACCTACATGTGGCCACATCCCAGTAAAGCCATTGTCAGTTGAAAATAGTGTTAGTCAAAAGTGCGGCTAATTTATCTAACCTCCTGAGTAGCACAGCTTGACAGCTCAGCAAGCAGAAGAGGATTGAATGTACCCTTTGTGACTACATGGTTGTCTAGGACCTGCCCAACATCTCAACTGTGTATCACTGGCCTGGGAAAAGCTTAAACACAAAACCCAAAGAGTGATTTCAACCAAATTTGCAAAGCTTTTGCATGGGTGTGATGTCAGAAAAAAAAATAGGTTTGGCCTTGTAAATCAGGAGGAATTTACCCTTGCGTTTGAACATCCAGTTAGGGAGTTCTAGGTTAATGCTAGTTTTCCTTCAGCGAGGGAAACACATTTGTTCCTCTAGTCTCCCTGGTCTAAGTATGTTCCCTTGTTTCAACTCTGACAATGCATCCCAGAGAGCCTGTTTACCCTCTACAGAGAATACACCTGAATCTTTTCCTAGGTGAAGGGCCGGTGGTAGCCCCCAATTATGCAAAACAGGGGAACCTGGGAACCCGAGTCCTGAGTCCTTTTCTCTCCACTCACCTCCTTTCTTCCTCCCTTCCTGCAGTGTTGAGACTCAAACCCTGGGCCTTCTGCATGTCAGGCCAAAGTTCTGCTACTGAACCCAGCTACTGGAATCCTCATTCTAAACTGACCTTCATTGACCTCCAGTGGCAGCTGGTGCCATTTCCCCCGAGTACAGGTCGGGCTCATTCTTGACTCTCTCTTCTGCTCATGAAGGATTCAGTTTTCACAGAGAAGCTATGTCTTTGACTGCTTGTCCCTCTACTTTTCAGCTTTCCAAATGAGTTTTGTTTTCCATTCTCTCTGTTATTATGGTCTGATGCCCTAAAATAATTTTTAAAAATCCTTTTGCTGGCATTTTAGAAGAGTTTTGAGAAATGAATGAGACAACAACAACGAAACCCAGGCCCTGTCTGTCCTTGTCCATTTGTTTGAGTTTTGGTCAAGGACAATAGTTTCACATTTGTTTCTTTTTGCAATGGAGTGAAGTCCCGATTTTGAAATCTCCTGGCAAAACTCAGTATAAAAAAATAATTGTCAATCGATCAGCTCTGTTGGATGAGAGCTGGAGGTTTTTCTTTCTCTAGTTCTTCTTAGTGTTGGCCCCTGAGAATGTCCTGGAAACGTGGTCTTCAAACCACCGACTCAGCGGCTTGAACTCTATCATCTCTCCCACAGACGTAATACGTTAATGAACTTTATGGCATTAAGGAGGGAGCATTGATTTATTCCTGTAAAGTTCCCTGGTATTGTTCCTGGCTATTCAAATGGTATAAGAAAGTGAGAAAGAGAGCCGGAGAGATGGCTCAGTGGTTACGATCCTGTGCTGCCCTCGTTGAGCACCTGAGTTGGGCAGCCTATCACCGTAGTTCTAGGGCATCAGACACCTTTGACCTCTTTAGGCTTTGTACTCACGTACCTAAAGTACACATGATTAAAAACAGCAACAATAAATATTAAAAAAGAAAGTGAGAAGGAAACATTTTAATGATTAAAATAAAAGTGGATGAGGACTCTCCTTGAAGGATACTCTTACAGTTGTGAAAATAACCTGTTTTTTTTTTTTTTTTTTCTTTTTTCACGACAGGGTTTCTCTGTGTAGCTTTATGCCTTTCCTGGAGCTTGCTTTGGAGACCAGGCTGGCCTCGAACTCACAGAGATCCGCCTGGCTCTGCCTCCCGAGTGCTGGGATTAAAGGCATGCACCACCACCGCCCGGTGAAAGTCCTGTTTTTCAGTGGAAAGGAAAATGATGAGAAATTTATTTGAATATTACCAATATTAACTGTATCTACATTGTTTTTTTGTGCTATGTTATGATTTTTGATATTTAAAAAACTGTTTTCTTTTGCTTTTTTAAGATTTATTTTTATATTAAATGTATGTGTCTTTGTATGTGGAGGTTAGCATGTGTGCTGGTGCCCGAAGAGGCCAGGAGAGAGTATCAGATGCCCTGGAGCTGGAGTTACAGGCAGTTGTGAGCTGCACAGCATGTGGGGATTTGAACTCTGGTCCTCTGCAAGAGCAGGAAGCACTTTATCGTCTGAATCATCTCTCTGGCCCCATTCTGTTTTTGAGATAGGTTCTCACTGTATAAATGGTATAAGCTGGCACTTAAAATCCTCTTTCCTCTTGAGTGCTGAGGTTAGAGGCCTGTAGCCCCACGATATGTATTTTGGTGAATGAGGTTATTGGAATTTTCCAAATTTGTTCTCAGAGAGCTAGAATTTTATTTTATAATGGTATGTTATTAGAATCAATGCTACAATCTTAAATTATTTACCTAAAGAGAATGAGGAGAAGTTGGTAGGACTGGAAACAGATATTTAGAACATTTTTTAAGAAATATAACTCAACTTTATGCATAGTTTGGCCTAAAATGTGTATACCACTTAGACATTAAAACATTATTTCCTTCTCCATCCACCTTTTCCTGGCATTGCTGCCTGCAGAAACCTTGAGATAATACGGAAGTATTTATGCACATACCACAGAGCACCTAAAGTTGCAGTGGAGAGTGAGCCAAAGGATTAACAAACCTTGTCAAATGTAACACATTTTTACATATCTCAAAGATGACACAATGCATTACAATGTAATAAGGAAAAAAGCAAAACAAAATGAAAAATTAATGAACAGAAATGAACAAACAAAGACATTTACTAGTGTAGAGAACTAAAAGGAAGGAAATATGCGTAGCTCTTTGCAGAATTTTCCATTTGGAACCCAAGATCCTGCTGTGACTCATTCGACACTAGTCCTCCCCTAGAGGACTCAAGCATCATCCTGAAAAACAATATTGTGTCACAGAAAAGAATTTGCTACCTTCGTTCATAGGCACCAGACACCTCTAGGAAGAGAAACAGGATCTAGAGTGTGATGAGGTGGCTTGATACTTTGATTACTGTTTTGTGTGTGAAGGACTGTGGAAAACAGCTAAGGTGATGGGGGCCTGCTTGTTCTGTCCTTTGGTGGCAGACTGTGAATGGGACAGGGGACCTCTGAGACCTGTCAGATGAGCCACTGCAAGCTAGAAACGGTGACTGAGGGCATCCTCCTCCTTATCTTCTTCTTTCTCTTCTCCTTCCTCTTTGTTTTTCCGAGACCAACTCTCACGTAGCCCAGGCTGGCCTCAAATTCACTACATATTTGACGGCGACCTTGAGCTTCTTCTCCTCTTCCCTCCAGTTCCCAAGTGTTGGGATTACAGGCCTATACCACCATCTACAGCTGCTGGGGGTTGAACTCAGAGCTTCCGCATACAAGGCAAGCATTCTAACAACTGAGCCACATCCCAGTTCTGAAGTCGGCTTTCTCACGGTAGGGAATTGAGACATGGCATTGTGGTGCTGTCAGCTGCAGAGAAGGTAAAGTCTGGGGACGGAGGGACTCGTTCTGACCAGAGATAGGCTTTGGTGGTGGAACAAGTAACATGAAGGTGCCTGTGAGCACACAGCGTACACTTGGTTGCACATGGCTACAGCAGGGCGTGGGTGTCATGGCCTCAACTTGCTCGATGATGACATCAGGAAGTTGGCCTCTGGCCCAGGAATTTTGAGCAGAGCCAAACATTGTGAAATGCTCAGAGGCTGCTCACTGCTGCTATCTTCATGGAGAACCAAAGGGAAGTCTGCAAGGCACTCTGCCTAGACCCTGGAGCTGCCTGCAGAGTCAGTCCATTTGACTTATCATTTCTTCGAAAACCTTTTGAAAATTTTGTAAAAAACAAAGCATTACTTTTTCAACCAATTGCTCCTCTCTAACTGGCTGTATATCTTTTCCCTATAGTTTCCACTGTAAATCTGTAAATGCTTGATTTCATTTCACTTTGGTTTTTCTTACATAGACTTCTCGCTTTTCCGGTATCTCGAGTGGGGTCACAGAATATCAGCAGTGAGGCCATTTTCTGTGAGCCATCCTAGAACACTCTGACTCCAGGATTACTGGCATCTGAAGAGGGAATTCCCGTGTTGACTTTGTCCCAGCATCTCTGCCTTATGCGGCAGCTTCACCTCCTCTTCACTCTCCCTTCCTGCTTCTCCCGTTGTCCACGAGCACAGGCTCTTCCCTTGCTTAGCTTACCTCGGTGAGATCCTCTGCACTACGCCCTGAGCTGGGTTGGCTGATGCTGAACTGGCTTATTTTGTGTGGCTGGTGGTGAAGGCAAGACATAACCTGTGTGACATAAATCACTTGATGAATGGCCAGGCTAGTTATTCTGGCAGGATAGTTATTATGATCTTTGGTAGTGTTGTGGAATGGAGCTCACTCCACATTTGTTTGACTCCAGATTTGTCCTGAGCTCTTCTTCTTGATGTAGTTTTGTTTCTCAGCTTCTACTGTAATGGACTTTCCGGGCGATTTTTCCTTCTCTGTCATTCCTTCCTCCTCATCGCCACTTATCTTCTCTCTCATATCCTCAGTGCCATTTTAAGGAACAAATAAATTTTATTTGTAAAACACATCAAAGCTAAGATGTTAGTGGGTATCAGGCCTGAATGTAATACACCAGGGAAGTTCATATTTTAGATAGAGACTCTGCTATGGTGTCTGATAGGCATCTCGAAAGGTCACCGGGGAGGGAGATTTTCCAAGCCTTGCACGTATGGTGTCTCCCTATGTCACTGACCTGGGTGTGTGTATGAGCCTTAACATAGTGTCTAAAGGGCACTTAATAAAATATTCACTCAGGGCATGAAAGTTCAGTTTCAGAGAAGGAAATATGAGTAGCAGCATCTTTTAAGAAGTACTCTGGAAAGAAATAGTATATTTAATAAACAATGTGTTTGCCAGGCAAGATGATCCCACTGGTGTAATAGTGGCATGACTCTTATAGGGGTAACCAACTATTTTCTGACTGAATTTGAGGCTTGCTATACAGGAAGGATTTCTTGCCTATCACTGTAAACCTTGCCAAAAGCCCATGGCTGGAGAGGTCATAGACTCTATCACGGAATATCCAACTGCCTTCTAAATATCTGTGCTTTATTTATACTCAGAGATTTGTACTACTTTCAACACTGGTCAAAGAAGTTCCTTTCTGCAGTAGTTATAGTTAATGCAGAAACTCCTAACTGCTAAGGTGCTGAGAAGAAGTGACTGTGAGCCTCAGCTCTAAATTAGGCATTTATATCACACTCCCTAACCTGAGGCCCAGAGGACATCTTGGAGGAAGTGGTGGAAAGAATATGAGAGCTGGATGGGGAGGGCTGCTGTGAAATGCTATCCTCTGGGCATGACGGAGCCATCACACTTACGAATTCACAGCAGCTATAATTATTTACACAAAGTCCTCACAAGGTCGAGCCGATCAAAATTCCAGCATGGATAGAAGAGGGTCATACATAAGCCCCACCCCTAGCTGAGAAGCTAATTGGAGAGTCATTTTTCTTCAGGAGTGTGGCCACTGGTAGGTTGCTGATGTAGTAGTGGAAGGCCCCGTCCTTACACCTCCATGTGCACACGGGAAACACTAATTAAACTCAGTTAGACAAAACAAGCAAGAAAACAAAACTCCCTAAGCCATGAAGGGGTATGTGTATGTGTATGTGTGTGTGTGTGTGTGTGTGTGTGTGTGTGTGTGTGTGTGTAGGTGTGTAAGGAGTAGAAGGGTGATTTAGGAATATATATGATCAAGATACATTGTATACATGTATGAAATTGTCAGAGAATAAAGGAAAATATTGTAAAGAAAAGAGAGAGAGAGAGAGAGAAACAATCTGCAAAAGAGGGGTATTCCCCAGCACCCTGGAGCATCTCCTGCTAACATTTGCCTGCACCTGGCTGCGGCAAAGTAGGCAAATGCAAGTTATACAAATTGAGGCAGGTGTCATTGAACTGGGAGTGATTTCCATGTCTAGGGAGACTGTAATTACTATCATTTCAAGTCCCGGGCACTAGAACTTGGCTGCTTTTGCATGAATCCAGGGTGAGAGTTGCCATGTTTCTGGTCTAACGACGGTTTGGCGGTAGATTCTGTTTTCTCCTGTGCCTGTGTCTCAGTGCTCTGGAGCCTGTCTGAACAGATCTTCCCTCAACAAGATGCCCTCCACACCCACACTCATCTTCATGATCATCTTTTGCCTGGTGTCGTTGGCTTCTCTGTTGCACAATGGCTTCATGATCATCGTGCTGGGCAGAGAGTGGATGCGCAAGCGGGCACTGTCTGCCGCTGACACCATTGTGGCCTCCCTGGCTTCCTCCCGGTTCTGCCTGCATGGGATGACCATCCTGACCAATCTCTTGGCCTCCTTTGGTTTTTGTTACCAAGCAAACCTTCTTGGCATCCTCTGGGACTTCACCAACACTCTCATTTTGTGGCTTACTGCCTGGCTAGCTGTCTTCTACTGTGTGAAGATCTCCTCCTTCTCTCACCCTGCCCTCTTTTGGCTCAAGTGGAGGATTTCCCGGTTAGTTCCTAGGCTTCTGCTGTGCTCTGTCATCATGGGTGGCCTGTCAGCCATCATCTCAGCCACTGGAAACATCATTGCTATTCAGATGACCATCTCCCAGGGTTCCCTTGGAAACTGCACTTTTGGTCACATGACATTGGACTTCTTTCGGTACTGTTACTTGGCTCATGCAGTGCTCATGTGGCTCACTCCTTTCTTCCTGTTCCTGGTGTCCATTATCTTGCTCATGGTCTCACTGTTCCGACATGTGGGGAAGCTGAGGGACCATAGACCTGGGGCTTGTGATTTCCATACTCAGGCTCATACCATGGCTCTGAAATTCCTTATCTTCTTCTTCATCTTCTATATATTATTTTTTCTGTCCCTGGTAATTTTTGCTACAAAAATCAAAACCATGCAGAGTCACTGGTATTGGGCCCGAGAAGTCATCCTGTACATGGGCATCTCTTTGAACTCCATCATGCTGGTGCTTAGCAACCCCAAACTGAGAAAGACCATGAAGATGAGATTTTAGGGCATACATGCTGCCCCATCATAAGCTTTGAAGGCCTTGGACCAAAGGTGTCTCTCCTCTCAAGTGATCAGTGTCAGGACTGTGACAAATGAGTTCATGTGTAGCAAGAATTCATAAGGTTTGGATACCCACACACTGCTTTCTCTCTTTTCAACTTCTTCCAAGCTCCACAATAATTTCCCCTAACTCTCTGTGTGCTTCTTTTGTCCCCTTCACTTCTGGTAGTCCCTGGTCTGAGTTCCAAATCACCCGGGTTTTTCTTAGCCAATGGCCTCAGTTCCTTAGAGGCTCCTGTGGCTCTCTGGGAAAGCAACCCACATCATATTCTCCAAGCATCATTTCTATAAGTACTTCCCTAATGAAGACATGTAACCATTATCGGTTGTTTCCATGGCACAGATTCCTGCATGCCACCCATTGTGTGACCCTAGCTGTCGCCCCTCAGCCTCTGCTCTGCTAAGCCCAGTCTCTTTTCAGTTCCTTCTACCTTGCTCTTCTTTTTTTCCTTCTTTTCTCTCTTCTTACCAGTCTTTGCCGCCCTCATCATTTGTACCCTGACTAAAGCTGATCCCACCAAAAGGCCCTTTCCAGATTGACCTAGGAGATGGAGGGCAGGAAGAGTTTGTGTTAACGTAGGTCCTGTCTACAACCTCATGTTCAGTGGAATTGCATTGTCTGATGTGAAAAGATGTTTAGGTTTTGGCCAATTGAAGACAGATGGAAAACAAAAGGAATTCTCAGATTTTGTTTTGTGTTCTTCCTGGACATCCAGCCCTGGACACTGCCCATGCTAGATGGGGGACTTGAAGATGCAACTACATCCTCATACTATGGTGTTTTTGAGATCAGTTCCTGTGTAGCTCAGGCTGCTCACAATCCTCCTGCCTCAGCCTTTTAAGTGCTTTGATTATAGGCAAGTGCCAAGCTACATGACAATTGTTAATTTTGATAATCTTACTTCTGCTTGTCTTGCCCAGGGGCCTTTCCTGGATGCTGTTGCTCAGGTTAGCCTTCTCCAGGCTGGAATTTGGGAAAAGTGACATACTGGGAATGGAAAAGAAAATGTGGCCATTTCAGTTTCCATTACCTTTTATCTTTTTGTGCATGTTTTACGATGCACATAGCACAATGATGAAGTGGACACAATATAATTAATAAATATGCATATGGTTTTGTCTTGGTTGGTTTAGGCTCTGTATCAGAATATCATAGTCTAAGTGACTAGTTCTTACAGTGCTAGAGCCTTAATGTGGAGGGTTGGCATGGTAGGGTTCTGATGACATCCTTCTTCCTGGTTGCAAGCATCTATCTGTCACAATGTGACAGAGAGGAATCTGGGATCCTTTTATAGTCCAACTTTTCAGCCAGAGACACCATCATGGCCTCAAGTGAATCCCTGATGGAACTCAAGCATATCTAGTAGTACTTAATATATGTGCATTTCTTTTAAAGTTATTACTTGTGTGTGTGTGTGTGTGTGTGTGTGTGTGTGTGTGCATGTACGTGTGGATGCCCCCAAAGGCCAGAAGGCTATAGTTATAGGCTGTGTGAACCTGCTGACATGGGTGTTAGGGACCAATTTCAGGGTCCCTGAAAGAGGAGTAAGCACTAAACACTCCTTAACCATAAAACTATCTTTGCAGGCTACATAATTGTGTTCCTACTGCCTTTACCATTGCCTTATTTTTCTGACACACAGCACAGCATTTTACTCATCTCCACCATGTTTTCAACATTTATTGTGGTGTGCATATGTTGGGGGTGGTAAGCACATGCCATGGTAGGCTGTGGAAGCCAGACAATAGTTTTCAGAAATAGGTTTTCTCTTTCCACTATATGGGTCTTGGGAATGGAACTCAGGTTGTTAGTTGGCAGCAAGTGCCTTCACTTGCTAAATCTTATACCCAGCCCTGCTGAACCCTTCTAAGAGTTCTTGGGAATGACTAGGAAGTTACATAACATTTAAAGACAACATGCAGGTCACTGTTTTCTCTTTTAAGCTTTCTGAGGCAGAGCACTGAGTTGAGAATTTCTATCCAGAACATCTGTTCTAGATTCCTATCAAACTGCTTTCATATTTACACTTATACAGACTATGAGCCAGCGGTGGTGGCGCACACCTTTAATCTAAGCACTTGGGTGGCAGAGGCAGATGGATTTCTGTGAGTTTGAGGCCAGCCTGGTCTACAGAGGGAGTTCCAGGATGGCCAAGACTACACAGAGAAACTCTGTCTTGAAAAAAAAAGACTATGAAAAATTCAAAATGATCAGACTTTGTGTTTACCTAAAAGCTAAATCTAAATAAGAGAAAGCAAAATGTCATAAATACGGGGATGAAAATCACCATGGAATACGCGGCTGCAGAGATGACTTAGTGGTTAAGAGCACATACTGCTCTTGCAGAGGACTCAGGCTCAGTTCCTAGCACTCACATGGTAGCTCATGACCATCTGTAACTCCAGTTCCAAGAGATCTGATATGCTCTTCTGACCTTTATGAATATCAGACATAAACATGGTATATATATATATATATATATATATATATGTATACATTTATGTGAAACACTCCTACACACAAAATATAGTAAGTAAATATTAAAGACACACCATAAAATAATTATATTTTTAAATATAAAAGACTACTCACCTTTTTGAATGAATTTAATTTGCATATAATATATGCACAGTAAATGTGTGCATAAAAGCACTTTGATGGCAACTAATTCACTGTTGCAGACCAGTGCTTTTCATACCCGTATTATGGAATAGGAGATGCTTACGAATAACTGTTAAATCAATTGAGGTTAATTACACATCTTATGAGCCATTGATGGTGTAGGAGGTAGAAGGAAGAGATAGGAGTTTTCCATACTGCAAGGTTTGTGGCTGCACAAGCTCCAGAGGTCAAAGACCCAGTTTGCCTCATTTCTCCAGGTTCTGCTAGGGAACTGTCAAAAGTCAGCCAAAGAAACCGGGACATAGAGAAGGAAGTTTGGAGCACTATTCCCTGGGAACTGGCATTTTTCACAAGAAGGCACAATCACTGTGTCAATTTTGTGTGCCTTCTTTCCTTTACTCTTGAGATAGGGTCTCCTACTGAACCTGGAGCTCAACCCACCCACCACTAGGCTGGTGGCCAGTCCCAGAATTCCTCGTGTCTCCCATACCCAGCAGTGGGATTACAGGTTCTCAGACATTCTTGGAGTTTTCCATGGTTGCTGGGAGAGATAAACAAAGATCCTCATACTTGTGTGGCAAGCACTTATTGAGACATTTCCCCAGTCCTGGTTATTTTTTTTAAATTTGATTTTGTGTGTGTGTGTGTGTGTGTGTGTGTGTGTGTGTGTGTGTGTGTGTGTATGTGTGCTCCTGTGCTCTCAACAAGGTGTCCTCTGTAGAGGCCAGAGGACAATTTTGTGGAGTTGGTTCTCTCATTTCTCCTTTGTGTGGTTTCTGGGGAAGGAACGCAGGTCTTCAGCCTTGTTGGCAAGTAGCTTGATCCACTGTGCCATCCATCCAGCCCTAAAACTTTAATCAGCAAAGAAACAGAGATCTAGATGGAATCCATAGTTGCTAAGGTGGAAGAGGATGGAGGTTCTAAGTTAAGTTGCTAACTGTGGTGAGGGGGCTGGTCCTGGAATCAGTGCAGCTCTGGGCCTTCTGTTGTGAGTTAAATATGATTTAAATAAGAATCTTCATCTGTCACTCGTGGATTCATTCCTTCTATCGATGAAATCAACCTTGATGTCTTCATGCAGCCACACCCACTCTCCCAGGAAAGTCCGTGGAGTAGACTGAGTCCTTTTCATGTTTTAGAGATGGAAATAAGGAAACAGAGAGGCTCACTGGCATGCTCAAGCACTCACAGTGAGGAGTGGGGCGTGGGTTGAAACCTGTCTCTGACCAGGCCTCTCACGGCCTATCCTATTGGTTTATAGCTGTGTTGGTGAGATGCCATCGTGAAAGTCGCTGCTAGCAGAACATTGTCTAAATTTTTGAGAGAAAGTCCCTGCTTCATTCTGTGTAACTGTCTCTTTTGGTCAGCTCTGGAATGCTGAATCCTCACCTGACTAGAACTTGAGCTAAGCTCTCTCAGGAGAGAGCCTGGGATCAATTTCTGGCTCTATGCCAAAAGGATGTTCTTACTGTACCTCTTTCAAAGGGTTGCTGTCAGAACTAAATATTTGGAGGGGCATCTAGAACCATGTCTAGTACCCAACAATCACCTCTTATCCTCCCCACCCCCACCCCCATAACATGGACATGAGTTCTGCTCTTCAGTAGGATGCATGTCCTGGGGATTTTATTACCAAGTAGCTCCAGGTATGTGGTCTTAGGTATCAGCTCAGAGAAGCGTAACTGCCTATGTAAGAGACACCATATGCAAGGGCCTGATACATTATTCACGCTGGTGTTGACAATGGGTAGGGGATAGGCAAGAGAGCAGGCAAATATACAGGCACGCATGGAGACTTTGTGGAAACTTAGCCTTGGCAATATTTGCATCTATTCTGAAGAGAAGAAACATTTTTATCCTCCTCAGAGAGCCTGCACCCTCACCTCTGGCTTCACTTCTCCACTTAGGGCGTGTGGAGAGACAAACAGTATTGGAGAGACTTCTTAGAGCGACAAATAGTCCTTTTTGGGACCCATCATGTCCACAGGAGAGATGAGCACAGGTCACACAGTTCTGGGATGTCAGACTGCTGATCAGGCAGTCATCACTTTATTTATCATTTTAGTCCTGTTGTGCCTGGTGGCAATGGTAGGCAATGGATCTATCATTATAGCACTGGGCAGGAAATGGTTGCTCCAGAGAACACTGTCAGCTCATAATAAGTTACTGATGAGTCTGGCAGCCTCTCGCTTCTGTCTACAATGTGTGGTGATAGGTAAGAATACTTATGTTTTCCTGAATCCAACAGTCTTCCCATACAACATTGTAATGCAGCTCCTAAATTTAATGTGGGACTTCCTGACTGTTGCGACTATCTGGTTCTGCTCCTTGCTAGGTTTCTTTTATTCTGTGAAAATTGCAACCTTAGCCCACCCTGTCTTTATGTGGCTAAAGTACAGGGTGCCTGGGTGGGTACCATGGATGTTGGTCAGTGCTGTAGGGATGTCAAGCTTAACTAGTATCCTGTGTTTCATAGGCAATTATACAATATATATGAACTTTGTAAAGAGTGACCAGCAACCTTGGAATGTCACTGGGAATAGCTTAAGAAACTCATTTGAGAAATTCTACTTCTTTTCTATAAAAATAATTATGTGGACAATCCCTACTGCCATCTTTAGCATTTTTATGATTTTGCTCCTTGTATCTTTGGTAAAACACATGAAGAAGACTCTCTCGACCTTCTCAGGACTTCGGGATGTTAGAGCGCAGGCCCACGTGAAAGTTCTCCTTACCCTCCTCTCCTTCATCATCCTTTTCGTCTCCTGTTTCCTGGCTCTGGTGCTTAATTCCATCAGCAGCACACCATTTCAGGAATTCAGGTACTGGATGTGGGAGGTGGTGATTCATCTGTGCACGATGATACACCCCATTGTTATACTCTTCAGCAACCCCGGGCTGAGAGTAGTGGTGAAGAGGGGCTGCTGCTGGAGAGAGGGAGCAACCTGAGTGGCAGTTGATGATAACCCTTGGACAGTGGGACAGAAGGCACAAGAGCAACGGACACAGCTTCTTTTTGCGTTACATTTGGTATTTATTCCCAGTTTACTGCATATATATGTTGACATATGAATAATCTCAGTGCAATAGGATTCAGGGTGGGCTCCAAGCCCCTGAAAATGAGCAGAGTCACTGATATGCATCATGTTGTCTTTGGGACTTGATGTCATCAAAGGACCAGAAAGCTTTGACATTCACTGTGATATATCTCTTGGAGGTTAAAATTATGCTCTGGGAACTGGGTGAAAAGACCCTCACACACCATATGATAATTCCTGTGCTGAGTCACACTGGAGAAGATGCTTATAACTTTTTCGCCCTCTGGAGGTATCCTGTGAACCACTCTTGCCTTTTCACTACTACTCAGTAGTTTAGCCATTTGCCATGGAGATTTCCTTCCCTCATCAGAGACAAAACTAAGACACTCCCTGATCTGAATTCTCTAGACAGACCACGGTATACTCTGTGCTTGGGTGCAGCAGTGTGCGTCATCTTGAATGTTTGTATTCTCAGATGACCTTCTGAGACCCCTCTGAAAGCCCATGGTCTTGGATCTGTATTTTAATACATAGACAAGACTATGTTGACGGAACTTAGGTTTAAGAACAACAAGACTCTTGGTTTGGTGAGGGACTGCAAACTGCATTTCTGCTTCTCGTAAGAAACCTTCTTTTCTCAAGCCTTCAATACACTCAGTTATCCCTTGAGCAGCTCAAACTGACATCTCTCAACTTCTGGTCCCTTTAGCATCTCTCACACAGCTTTACTTTCTGTTTGTGGCTGCTCTTCCTAGCTCCTCTGCGTTAGAAGAGAAATCTCTGCTTTTGGATTTTCCAGATGGACATTTGTGCAGCTAGCCACATTTCTCCTTTCTACTCCTTCAACTAAGACAAAAATTTCCTCTCACATGAAGTTTCAGTCATTCTCTCTTTATTACTCTTTCCTTCTTCAACAAACATTCTTCTAAAGTTTCTTTTCTAAAGAAGAAATACATTTCCTCCCCTAACTTCCCCATCAAGGGACCAGATGCCGACCAGTTCCTTGCCGAGCTTTCCACTGCTCCTCCCTCCATGTTACTGAAGTGTGTTTCTGTAAGGACACGTATGAGTGCCTACTCATTTTATAGTATCCCAGCCCTCATTCTCCTATAGCTTTCGGTATCTATCTCTCTTGATAGCAAATGACTTCTCAGGAAGCTGATTTTTTTTCTTGAAACGAAACTTCTAAGTAATCTTTGTAAAGGGTTTAAAAAAAGATTGTAAATACAGTTAGTTATGATCTATGCCCTTTATCTTTTCGAATCCAGTGCAATCCCTCTCCTTCCTGGTGTCATTCCTCACATAGCTTCAGATATGGCCTCCAGGTGGGTAATTACCAAACTCGGAACCTGTGTTTTCTCCACTTGCTGAACATTATCGCCTACCAGTTCATGAGCACTTCACACATAGCAAATTCAGATTTCTTCTTCCTTCTTCCTGTGGTCTTTCCTTGTGTCCCTAATGGCTCCTTCCCTTGTCCTGCTACATCTATTGTTCTACCACTTCAATGGGGGGGGGGGGCGGAAATCAGGCTTCTGAGTTTTCATGCCCCACTTGCTATCTGAACAAAACCAGCATAAGAACAGCAATGTTGGCATGCTAATGTGGACAGGGAAAACTCCACATTGCCCCACCCCTAGATGAAGAGCTACAGGTGGTTAACGGCTACTGAGAGAGGGCGACTCTGGATGCAGCAGGTTATGTATACATACACACACATAAATATTTAAAGAAAAGATCATGAATTTGGTAATGGGGACATGAGTGGAGTTGTAGGTGGAAGATAAAGGGACAGGAGTAAATCAGAGGCATTGCTCATTGTCCTGTCCAGTTTTATGCTGACTTGAGACAAGCTAGACTCATCTCAGAGAAGGGAACCTCAGTTGAGTAAATGCCTGACTGATGAAGGTAAATAGTATCTGACTGTGGGCAAGCCTGTAGGGAGTTTTCCTAATTAGTGATTGATTTGGGAGGGCCCATCTCATTGTGATTGGTGATACCCCTGGGTTGGTGGTCCTGGATTCTATGAGAAAGCAGGCTGAGCAAGCCACGAGGAGCAAGCCAGTAAGCAGCGCCCCTCCATGGCCTCTGCATCAGGTCCTGTCTCCAGGAACCCTATTTGAGTTCCTGTCCTGACTTCTTCCATTGGTGAACAGTGATGTTGAAGTATAAGTCAAATAAACTCTTTCCTCCTCTAGTTGCTTTTAGCTATGGTGTTTCATCACTGCCATAGTAACCCTAACTAAGATACTCATGTATGAAGATCTCAAAAAAAGGTAAAACTATTAAAAAAAAAAAAAGGAGGCTCATATGTGCCCCTGTGCTGCTGATATGTCCAAGAAGGTCATTTCAGCCCAAGGAGTGATGGAGGAAGAGCCCACAATGAGACTGTGAGGTTATCAATTAGACCTGCTCCTGAAGTGGGAAATTATGTCTTTTTTTTTTTTCTTCTTCTTCAAAACAGGGTTTCTCTGTGTAGTTTTGGTGCCTCTCCTGGAACTCACTCTGTAGACCAGACTGGCCTCGAACTCACAGAGATCCACTTTCTTCTGCCTCACCGAGTGCTGGGATTAAAGGCCTGTGCCACCACTGCCCGGCTGAAATGATAAGTCTTACAGAAGAAAGTGCATGCACAAGGAAAAAGGAGCAGTTGGAGAGATGGTTCGCTAAGTAAGAGTATTTGCTTCAAAAGCATCAAATTCCCAGCACCCACACAAAAATCTGGGTATGGCCACTTGTGTGCCTGTGGCCCCAGCACCCTGTCAGGGGAAGAGGCAAGGGCTTGCTGGCAGCCATCCTAAGCCCAGGTTCAGTAAGATACATTGTCTCAAGGCAATAAGGTGGAGGGTGGCAGAGCAGGACACCTGAGGTCCTCTGTCCCCTGTGAGCTCATACACATGTGAACACACACACGTTCTTTCCTAGTTTCCTTACTAGCTTCCTAGCACCATATATAATATAAAACTGTCAACTGGTGGACTTAAGTAATAGCTTGTCAATGTTTGAAGATATTAATAAAATATTATCTTAAAGAAAAACTTCCTTCAGAGATATGTATACTTTAAAAAGATTTATTTAGTTTTATTTTATGCAAATGAGGGTTTTGCCTGAATGTATGTCTATGTATATTGCCTGCGGAGGTCAGAAGAGAGTGTCAGATCTTTTGAGAATTGGAGTTGCAAATTGTGAGTTGCCACATGGGTTCTGGGAATCAAACCTGGGTCCTCTGCAAGAGCGGCAAGTGCTCTTAACCATTGAGCCATTTCTCCAGTGCCTCTATACTTTTTTGATGTAGGGTCTCATGTAGCTCATCCAGGCAGACCTGTGATAGAGCTGAGGATAATCTTCTATCTACTTTCAAATGCTGAGTTGTTTCTATATTGGAAGCTGGGAAGTTGTTTGAAACCTTGTTTGAAAAGAAACAATACAATACATGACTTTTTGATTGTTTTCAGTATGTGTGTTAATAATTCTGTATGAATTTTCAGTGTATCTTAACATAATTAATAAAATATCAGTTATGAAAGCAAGCAACCTAGCCTCAGGCATTTTATTATTGCAACACTACTGAACTAAGATGCCTACCATTACCATACTAGTCTCTGGAAGGCATAACTCTGATCTATTTCAAGAATACCTAAGCATGTCTTTGTGCCTATCAGACAAAGCTTGACATTCAAATACCCCTACAATCTGGTAATGGTTTCCAGGAGAATCCTGTGTTTTAGTGAATTTGGATTGTCATTGTGATGAGTGAACCTGCAGCTGCCTCCCTGACACTGGGAAATGTTTCCCTATTACCTGTACCTGTCAGAATCCTATTCAACATTTTGCCCTTTTTTCTTTTACTTTTAAAGGTTGGCCCATATGCTACTGCCCCATTGAAGCCTTTTTGAATGCTCCCCAAACTTTGATCTTTCCCACTTTTGAGGATATGTAAGTTGGTATTCTCCAGTTGTGACCTGAATTCTACCTTGTGACGCAGTTATTTGTATGCTGTGTACTTCCTAGGAGATATTAGCTTTTAAAGGACTGGGTGATTCATGCTCTTCCATGCATCCTCTGCAGTGTATATGAGCACTCGCTGCCTCAAACAGACAGACCACTGCACCTGAAAACCAACTATGACACACGTACGTTTGCCTGCACATTTATGTGTGAGCTGCCTGTGACTCAGTGACTAGGTTTAGGCTGTAACCTTTTCATTAAGTCAGTGGCTTCCTTAGTTTAATTTCCTATTTGAGGTATTTACTATGGAGGAGTAATAAATGTAGAGGTATGAGTGCACATACCATTTTGTGATGTCTTTCCATCCTTCTTTTTATACATTAGCATGTTGCTAAGCAACTGTGCATCATTAGCCATCAGGTACTTCATATCACATCTACACAAGAAGCCAGTTCTTGCATTTGTTACCGACCCAGTCTTCCTCTCCAAAGTGCCCTATATAAGCTTTGCTTTGTTCCTTTCAGTTTTCACGTCATTAGCTGAGAGAAGCCTAGAATCTGAGTGACCTACCCACAGGGACAAGTTCGTTTGGAGCTTGAGCACACAGGAAAAGACACAAGCAAAGTTTGCTGCATTTAAGAATACCTAATGATAATTTGTTATTATCATTAGCCTTTATTCACAGACCAATTTTTGCATATATTACATTGGTGATATTAGTAATGCTCATTTATTATTTAGTTTGTATAAGGAACGAGGCTAGAATATTACTGAAATCTTTTAGATGCTTGACTATTTATTTATTTATATGAATGTTTTGCCTGAATATATGTCAAGGCCAGAAGAAGGCATCAGCTCCCCTGGAACTGGAGTTATAGATGGTTGTAAGCTATCATGTGGTGACTGGGAATTGAACCCAGGTCCCCTTCAAGAACAACAAATGCCCTAAACCACTGAGCCATCTCTCCAGCCCCTATATGCCTGACTTTTAAATACCATAGTAAAATGGAAATTGCAAGCTAGGTTTTTATCGATGCTTTGGCTAGTAAGTAGTAGAAATGGAATTATTGACTGCTATCGTACTTGAACAGTGTGGGCTTGGATGTGGCTCAGAGCCAGAATGCTTGCCTGTTAGGCACAAGGCCTTGAGTTCAGTTTTTCAGCACTGGAAAAACAAAGCAAAATGAAGATCTAGCAGTGTGGTGTAAGAACGATCACCGCTACCGGTCAGTACATAAGTGAAAAGCCATGTATGGTAGACAAAGCATTGTAAGCCATGGGGGAAGGACCATTTAGCCATGCACCAGCACATTAACATTCCAACCTGGAAGAAAAAAAAAATGAAGTCATTTCATTGTAATTTCCAAGTAGATGATATTTAATATAAATGTTGTCTAAATTTTTAAAACTCTGTTTATTTTTTATAAATGATTTAATTTGTTCCCTATATTTTATCCTGTAAAATATTATCTCTAAATTTTAAGGAGCCTAATGGGGCTTGTAACCCTAGTCCTCAGGAGGTTGAGGCAACAGGATTACTATTAGCTCAAGGCCAGCCTAGGCTACAGAGTGAGTTCCAGGTCAGCCTGGGCTAGAGTGAGATACTGTTTGAAAATAATAAACCAATAAATTAATAAACAAAGAAAGAAATGAATAATTTAAGGAAATGTTTCTGTACATTCCTTATCTCTTTGATGTTGTAAGGTCTGCATATATCCTTCAATTACCTTATATAGAAAAACTCTGCTTTCTTAAGCCAAAGATTAACAATGAAAATAATTTCAGGACAGCCATCACTACAGCTTTCTATATTAATAAATCCTAAGAAAATTTGTGTGATCATCTCTAAATATTCTGGAACACCATTGAAAAAGTTTTAATACTAATTTTTGATAAACACTCATAATACATTTTGTAATATGACATTTTTGTATTATCTGAAAACTCACAGCATATTTATTGAATCTAGAAGCAGTCTTACAAAGTTAAAAAAAATTTAAGAATGACCATGACTACCACTGTTTTCATTTTAGTGAAAATTCCTAAGTTAGAGAAAGCAATTAGGTTTTAGGTAACAGAAAGGTAAGGAAAAACATTTTTTTTTTATGTTAGAAAATTATGAAACAAGGTAGCTTTATTTACTGGAGGTGGGGGAGGGAGAGAGGAAAGGAGAGGTACTAAAAACTATTTGTATAGCAGAATTTATCTTCTCTCATTCTTTTCCACTAATGGCCATTGTCATGTGATCCAGCACCCCAGAATACCAAGCCAGTAGATGCTTTATGTGCAGTCCATTCCAGTAGCAGAAACAGACTTAATGAGTGTCCATCCCAGTGCTTTTGTGTTCTTTTAACTTTCTTTTTATTTATTCTTTGTGTCTTTCACATCATGCCTCCCGATCCCACCCATCTCTCTCCTCCCCTGAATAAGACAAAAACTACCATAGAGCAAAAAAAAGGTGGTAAGGTGTTGAGGTGTGGTGATATTGTGTTCCCCAAAATATTGTACACCCTAATAAACTTACCTGGGGTCAGAGACAGACAGCCACTAGATATAGAGGCCAGAAAATGGTGGCACACATGCCTTTAATCCTAGCATTCCAGAGGTAGAGATCTGCCTGGATCTCTGTGAGTTCAAGGCCACACTGGAAACAGCCAGGCGTGGTAACAAAAGCCTTTAATCCCAGGAAGTAATGGCAGAAAGCAGAAAGGTATATATGGCCTGAGAACCAGGAACTAGAGTCCGTTAAGCTTTCAGGCTTTTGAGAAGCAGTTCAGCTGAGATCCATTTACATAAGGACTCAGAGGCTTCCAGTCTGAGGAAACAGGATCAGCTGAGGAACTGGCAAGGTGAGGTGGCTGTGGCTTGTTCTGCTTCTCTGATCTTCCAGCATTCACCCCAATACCTGGTCCTAGGTTTGTTTTTATTAATAAGACCTTCTAACAATTCATGCTACATTGAGGTACAAAGTAAACACACAGAAATAAGTTCTGGTGTACAGATAGTTACCAGCTAGAATACACAATGCAAGAAAGGATTGTTTTTGCAGTAAGAACAAATACCTAGAAATAAAACTTACATGAAATGTATAAGATCTATATGAAAGAAAACATAAACACTCAATAAAAACATGAACTAAGGAAATCCTATGCTCTGTGCTTTCTTAAGAATATTTGACAGCATAAGTATGCCAATTGTCCTCAGTAAATGGTTCATTTAACATAAGATTACAGAAATATCAAATTAAATCTATATAAGGAATATGGACAAAGTCAAAGATTATTATGAAGCTGAAAGATGCCTAGAAAAAGACAGTGAAACTAAACAGTCTCTCTCCTAACTTAAAATATAGTGTGGCCTCATAATTTAAAAAATATGCATAAATATAAACCCATAAACTAGACAGTCCAGAACAGCAATCTATCTATCTATCTATCTATCTATCTATCTATCTATCTATCCATCCATCTATCTATCTATCACCTATCTATCTATAATTTAGTATAAATTCAGTGTAGCTGAAACTACAATTTCAAATCAGAGGAAAATTCAGTCCTGATATTTAGAAAACAAGATAGTTACCTGGAAAACAAAAACAAAAATAAAAAACAAGTGGCCGCATCTTAAACCATAACCAGGATAAACTCCAAAGATATCAGAGATTTTAATGTCAGAAATTACACATGATTGCCAGATGAAAATGAGAGGGTAAACATCTTTGCAAACCTTGGAGTGTGGAAAGTCTCTTAAATCTACAAAAGAAATGATTGGTTCATTACAGTTAAAATATCTGTATGGCAAAACATCAAGTTGGGAGAATCTCTCCCAACTGTATTATAAAAAAGCTTTAATCTTCAATACACAAACAGCTCCTAGAAATAAAAGGAAAATGAACAAAAATAAGAAAAAAAAAACCCTTAAGAATCTGAACATGAAATTCACAGAAAGGGAAAGAAACACAAGAAAAATATTTAAATATAATTCATAATTGGAGAAATAATTTAAAAAGCCCGCAGTCCTATCACTTAAAAAGTACTCATTTGCCGAACTTTGGAAACATTCACCAAAGGTTCTGTTGCTAAGTTGTCAAGGAAGCATTGTTCTCTGTACGTTGCTGATGGAAGTACAAATTGGTACAATACATACGGAGGGTAATTTGGCAATATAAAATTGCACCCTTTGATTCAGCAATCCTCCTTGAGAGTTTGGTGTGGAGCACGCCTCTTCATGGGTGACCGTTTGTACCTCACCCTCTTGGACCTGCTGTGACTGGAATCAGCAGGGAAGAGGGGTGGAGCCTGCTTGTGAGCAGGCCTGTCAGCTCTTTGTAAGGAGTCCATTGCAGGATCTGCAGAGAAAGCATGGTCTGTCTTCCAGAATTGGCAGGAAGAGCGGCCTCTATTGCTTAGGAAGACCTGGCAGAACTTAGGAGTCCATATTGCTGCCTTTATTGGAATATGCCCATGTGTCTTCATCTCAGTTTTCTGGGTCCGGGCTGTCCCAGATTGGTGTCCTGAGTTTTTCAGAGTTAACATTTCACTACAACTCAGTCACTCATTGTGTGGACATCTGCTTTGTTTCTCAGAAATTTCAGACTTACAATTACATGTGAAAGAGATTATTATTATTATTATTATTATTATTATTGTTACAGACATAGAAGCTTTCTGGCCCTTTATCTGGATCTTGTGTTCCACTTTCCAAGCCCTACACTGATTGTTTTCTTTTTCCACATTCTCTAGCACAGTTAGAGTCACAGCCTTGGCATCTGAGATCTGTCTACCCGAGAGCACAAGAATGACCTGGACCTGCATATGCAGCAGATGTGCTAGCTTTGAGGTGAGTCTGGAGGGAGGGTGCATAGGCTGCTTCCCTTAAAATGGAGAATGTACCCTGAAGCAATGGCCATTGATTTGAACACTATCATCAACAAATAAAATACTCGGGTTCAGGAGGTTTCTGAGAATTATTTCCTGACCATATTCCCAAAAGACTCACTCTAAGAAGCTACACTTCCCATCCACATAGATTTAGAGTTTGTGGTAACATAGGTCTTGCTTCCTAGGCTCAAGAGCACAACCAAAAAGTGACACAAAAAGAGTACTAAAAATTCTATGGCTTCCACTAGTTATTTTATATTCCTGGTCCCAGAGGACCAGGTAGCAAAGAAGAAGTTTCCTTTTGATATGAATAGTTGACCAGGATTATCATGTGGAAAAGGAGCTGTGAGGAATACGTGCCATATTCTTGGGACCACTGAGTTATCTCTTAGGACTTTTGAAGCTGTATCTATTGTACATGGGCAAGAACAATTGACATGCTTATAAGACACTAGAAATAAAGACTTGGACCACTGAGAGATGAAGATCTGAGAACGGTTTATACTAGTTTTGGCCATACATTCAACTTCAGAGTAGAAGATGCCCATGGTTGGCTTCATTAAAACGCTTTGCAAGTTTCTCCAGAAATTCCAGCCAACCAGACTTACAGGGAAGCTATGAGGAGATGGAGTGAACCCATTGCGAGTGTCAGGAAAAACTGATTAATGTAAGGGGTAGGCTCCCCTTCAAGCATCCCCTTCCTTTCCCAACTCTTTACATAAGTTGATGTACTCATCACTACTATCACTGCACTGTTGGGCTTTGCCTTGGATTTGTGGGAGCTGCTTTACCTGAAGGAGTTTTCTAGGAGATTTTCCCATAAACTGCCTTGTGAGGGTCTGTGGTAATGACTGGTGTAGGATGATAACAGTACAGTTTCCATATTGTTGGGTGAGACAAGCTTTGTGGTTCAGTTTGTAGCAAACAGTACCAAAGAGAATGGATGTTGACTATGTAATCACCTTGTGTATTGTTTTGCATTTTCCATTGCCCTCTCCTATGTCTCATACTTTTCCTGTGAGTTTCAACTGAAACCATAATGCTTCCAAATATCAGTTGTTGAAATGTCTCCACCTCAGTCAGGCTTTGTGTCTGAAAAAATGGAACGGAGTAGTCTAGTTTACATGAGGAATGTCTCTCTGATCTACACATGCATATCCCTTCTTTACATATCCACATGACTATTTCAAGCCTTTATCAAAATCGAACTCTTAATACCCTGTGAATATCATCCTAACATGATTATTTCACTGTTTTCTGTTTGTTGGCTTTACGTCAGTATGTGACATCTTTATCTTCCAGTTGCTTTGGTCAAAATCTTTTGCAGTCAATGTCTAATCACCCAGCAATTGGGGTGCCACATCGTTTAACATAGAGCTAAACCATTTGTAAATGACATGCTTCTGGGTTGTGGGTTCATAGGAAGCAAAGACGCTCCTTTCATTTATTTAAAGTCAGATTGTGGCACAAAGGTTTGAAAACATTAGGGATAGAGTTACAGTTGTCTACCTTCCAGGAGAATCTGTAATTTTGCTGATTATCATCACCTCCATGGCTACGGTCTGGTGCAAACCACTGTTATCATATGATTGCATTATTACAATTGCCTGCAAACTGGTTCTGCAGCTTCTACTGTCCTTTTGCCTTTAGTCTGTTTTCAACACAACAGTCAGTAGGATCCATTAAAAATACAAATTGTATCATGTTGCAACTCTTTCATAACTGTTTGCTTTCCACCTGAGAGTAAAACTCAAGTCTGAGGGTGAAAGGAAATGCTTCAAATCTGAAGTCATCTGCTTGTACTGATTCTTCTTCTTAGCTTTGTAAAAGAATAGTTTTAATTTTTTCTTTGGCAGTTTCATGCATGTATGCAATGTCTTGATCATGCCGAACCCAAATCTTTCTCACACTTCTCTTGCCTGTTTGGCTTCCTTGATGGTCCTTGAGCACTTCAGGCATGTTTCTCAGGTCCTTGCTCTTGGTGATTGGAATGGTCTCTAGTGTCCTGGCTCACTCCACTTCTTCCAGGCATTTCCATTGTCACCCTATCGAAACTGCAGACTTTCATACTGCCTATCCTACTTTTTCCTACAATTATCAATATCTAATGTATTTGTTTTTGTTGTCTACAGTTTAATCCCTTCACTGTAATACAAGCTCCAAAAGGACAGAGATTTCTGCCTGTCTTGTCCCCTACTGGCACTTAATACATATTATTTGAATACATGTATAAATATTAAAATAAATGAGACTAATTTTATTCCCACAAAATTTTCTTTCTGTGTCAGTGAGAATGATCATTGGAAGCTGGATCATCAGCTGACATTATCTTATATATTCAGAAATGTGAGTAACTTTTGGTAGTTCCTTGATACAACACCTACAGGGATGATCATTACATTTCTTTCACTTTTTTAAAGCAAAATTTATTTACTCTATGTGTTCTTCACATCATGTATCTTGATCCCATTCATCCCCTATCCTTTCGCATCTGCTCTCTGCCCCTGCACCCCTCCCCAAATAAAACAAAATTCAAGAGAAAAAAATGAAGAAAATAATATGAGAAAAATAATTTTGAAAAAGGGAAGGAATTAAAAATCTCATCATGGAAGCTGCAGTGCAATCCAACAAGTCATACCATATACCCCCCTTGGATTGCACATCTCTACTTGCAAGTATCTATTGCCAAGAGTCATTGGTCTTGTTGGAGGTCCCTGGTCTCCACTGCATGTTTGATGTTGGGCCCTAACTAGAACTCTTTCTGGGTATCTTGCTGGTGTCCTGTCTTGTAGAAATTCTGAAGCTTTGGGTCTGCAGCTCAGGTCCCTTCACACGCTCCAGCAGATCATAGATGGCGTGGGTGTTGGGGCAGGCCAAGTCATAACCCTGGGTATAGGCCTAGACAGCTGTAGGATTGGTCCACCACATGGGAAATAGGGCCAGCTGTCCCATGCTCATGATTTTGGTGCTGGCTCACCCACATCTCCTCTAACAGGATTGGCTCTGTTGTGCTGGCCTGGAGGGGTGCAGGGTGTTTCGGCTGGTGGTCATCAGGGATAGTTCTCCCATGCTTATGACCACAGAGCTAGCTGTCCCACCTGTCCCAGGCATTGGTGGACAGAAGACGGGGGTTGGGGGGGAGTGTTTCTTTCCCTTGCCCATGCCACCACAAGGCAGATGAGAAATGGGGCAGCTCTCCCATGCTCATATCTTTGGGGGTGGCTCACCCACATCTGCGCTAACAGGGTTGGCTTTATTGTGCCACTCTGGTGAGGTGCAGGGCCTGCTCTCCTGCATGTTGCAGCTGGGGGCCAGGGACAGCTCTCCTGCTCTTATGACCCCAAAGCCAGCTCTTCCACCTGTCCCAGGGGTTGATGGGTATGTGTGGGGGGGAGTGAGCAAGGTATCTCTCCCCCATCCATGCCACAACAAGACAGATAGGTAATTGGGACATCTCTCCCATGCTCACAGTTTTGGGGCTGTCTCACCCATTCCTTCAGGGTTGTCTCTATTGGGCTGCCCTGGCAAGGTGCAGGGCCTGCTCTCCTGAATGTTGTGGTTGGTGGGGGGTCAGAGATGGATCTCCCTCACTTATGACCACAGGGCCAGCTCTCCTACTTGCCTCAGACATTGATGGGGAGGGCAAATCTCCTCTCCCCCACCACAAGGCAGATGGGTAATAAGGACAGCTGTCCATTCTCACAATTTCAGGGCTGGCTCACCCACACCTCCGCTAACGTGGTTGGGTCTATTGTGTGGGGACTGCTCTCCTGAATGTTGCAGCCAGTGGGGGTCAGGGACAGCTCTCCTGCTTTTATGATCACAGGTGAGCTCTCCCATATGCCCCAGGCATTGATGGGGGAGGGGGTGCATGCAGTTTGAGACAGGCTTTTTCTGTGCAACAGTCCTGGCTGCCCTGAAACTCCTTTTGTAGACTAGGCTGTCCTGGAACTCACAGAGATCTGCCTGCTTCTGCCTCCCAAGAACTAGGATTAAAGGCCTGTGCCACCACTGCCTGGCTCCTCTCACTTTTTAACAAGAATTTATTGGGGCTTGGGAAATAGTTTGGCTGATAAAGTACTTGTGTGTGTGCTCAATCCTTAGCTCTGCATAAGTGGCATGGTGATATGTGTCTGTAACTCGCTCTCAGGAGGTGTGTGTAGAGGCAGGAGGTCCAGAAGTTCAAGATTATCCTGGGCTTTACAGTAAGTTTGAGGCGAGGATGAGATATGTGAGACTCTTTATAAAAACAAAAAGTTCCAGTCAAATTAATTTAAAAAGAATTTATCCAACATCTAGATCCGACGATCTAGACATACATCTGTCTACTGAGTGATGGGCATGTGGAAGCAGGGTACGAACATTCAAGAAACTTTTCATGCTGTATGGAAAGTTTTTTTCTTCCTGTATGCATGAACTAGTTAGAGGAATGCAAGACCATGAAGAACTAAAGTGACCATAAGTCAAGTTCTAACAGTGTTTAGTTCTCAGAGAATTCTAAAATGGAAATTATTTAGGCACAGCCATTGCTTAGCATGATCTATTTACAATACGTTGCGGCAAATTTTGTTTGTTCAGATACCACATCTTGGAGAATTCCCATCCATTTCTTACGATAATTTATCTGGTTTGACTAATGTCACCATAGTGTTTTTGCCCGAATGCTGATGGTTTGCCTCATTGGCTCCTCTTTGTATGAATCTCTCAGGTGAAAATGGGTATCCTGCAGATGTAGAAAGCCATATGAACGTCCCCCAAGAGGCAGGAGAGCTGTGAAGAGAGCTGAGCCTTTGAAGTCAGATCAGAAGCGTGAGGCAGAGAGCGAGCAGGATGTGCCTTCTGCTACTTCTCCCAGGGTTGGCTCCTGTCACAGGACTTGCAATGAAGCAAAGTTTTAATGGTCTGGATGACTGGCCTTAGTTACAGATAAAAGATTTGACAGTGGGTTTTAGCAGTGAGTGGCCTGGATGTATTTTGAGCTTCAGTAAGCTGAACTAACTGACACAACTTTCAACTATAAATAAGACTTACTCTGTTTGAAAATGATGGGATCAAGGCTGAGGATGCAAGGACTGGGGTGGTTGGCCAGCTATTTCTGAGTATTTTAATTTTTATTTCTCATCATGTGAATGAAATGATTATAGAAGTGATTGAATAAGCTAGTTAAGATAGAATATTTGCATGGTACTATTAATTACTGTTTTGCATATAGTGATGGTTTTAAAAATGCAAAATTACTTCTGTGTCAATAGACTATTGTACCTTTTGTATCAGAACAAAAGTGTGTGTGTGTGTGTGTGTGTGTGTGTGTGTGTGTGTTGTCATGTGTGGCACATATTTACATGTGCAAGTGGAGGCCAGAGACTGATGTTTAGTGTCTTTCTTGATCACTGTCCACCTTATATTGAGGCAGAGATCTCAAGATCTCTTGAATGCAGAGATCACTGATTCATGTAGTTTAAGTGTCCAGTTTGCTCTGAGGATCCCCTATCTCCAATTCTCCAGTGGTAGGATTGCAGGAAGGGCCATACCTGCTTGACATTTATGCCATTACAGGGATTTGAACTCTGGTCCTTACACTTGCATGGCAAGTACTCTACCTACTGAGGCATCCTGCCTGCTCAAATGAAGGAGAGATTGCTTTCTATCTCTGGGGATAAAGGATTTAGAACTAAAATTTGAGGTTAATGGTTATCTGCTCTGCTGACAAACTCTTGGGGCCTTATGACTTGGGTCACCACTGAAGGCAGGTTCCTTCCAATCCTAATGCAGAAAGACCACATTATGTGCTGCATCATGGCAGTCTCATCAACCATGGACTACAAGTATGATGGAGGTCTCATAGTGTAATGAAACTAAAAAGTTCATAGAGACATTGTAACTCAAAGAATTACTCATGTGTTTGTGGGGATGGTGGTATAAACACATCTAGTGTACTGCCAGTCATATAGAAGTACAGCATAATTCCATAGATATGCAATACTTGATAATGAAAATCAATGACTATGCTACCACTTTATGTATTTACCATGCTTTATGTTTTACTGTTAATTTAGAGTGTACTACTGTGTGTAAACTGAAACCTCACAGGAAGATAATATGCACATTCTGCCAGCAACAGCCTTACACATCTTCATTTGCCACATTTCCTGATTGCACCATGAGGCTCTGGGGAGTGACCATGCAGGTTTGGGTGAGTGTGCTCTGGGAGGTGCATGCCGGATGAAACTGCTGAGTGACTCATTTCTCAGAAAATATCTCTGTTGTTAAGCAATGCATGACTGTACTGTCCCTAATGGTGGGAAGTTTCAAAGGGGGGAAGAAAAATAGGTAGTCTCAAGATTTATAGTTAGAAGGAATCTGGCTTCCTAACCACTCTGTAGTATATTTAAGGAATCTACAAGAAGCTCGGGGAGGAGCTGACTTTCTCAAGTTAGACCCAGGGTCTTGCATGTAGGTGAATAGTAACATTCCTTTATGGCCACCGAGTTTTGTTAATCTATTATTGTTATTATTATAACTGTTCTCTAAAAGTCATCCTCAACCTTCAAAACTAAGACTAGATTTCAGGGCCTCAACAGAAAAGACTGTATAACGTGTATTTGACTTTTTGACAGAAAAATCCCACTATGCAACTCATGCTGGCCTCACACTTGGGCTCTGCCTGTCTTCACTTCCTGAGTGCTGGTATTACAGGTAATCACTATGACTTAGTTATTCTTCTTCTCACGTTTTTAAAATAGTCTTCCACTTTATTATTTATTTAAACTTTACTACTCATTTATTTTGTATATATATGTATATGTATATAATATGGAGGCCACAAGGGTGCATGTGTGGAGGTAAGAGGACAATTTTCAAGAGTCAGTTTTCTCCTCCCACCTTCTGGGTCCCAGGGATCAAACTCAGGTCATCAAGCTTGGTAGCAGTTGTCTTTACCTGCTGAACCATCTCATTGTCTCCTTGTAGTTTTCTTTGTGAGACAGAGTCTTGCTATGGAGCCCAGGGTGGCCTTCAACTCCTGATCCTCCAGTCTCAATCTCAAAAAAAAAAAAAAAAAATAAAAAATCTTTGCATTTGAGTCACATGTGCAGATACCTCAGCAGTATATGAGGAAAATCAAGAAGACAGAAATGTGGATATCACCCAGCAAGATGAGAGCATTTCTGCTTTTGCTATCATAACATTTATCAGAGGATTTACCAATCTAGTTTCCTTAGATTACTAAATACTGAAAGCATCTGCTTCACGAGATATGCTCACAAATGAAGATTATCTCAAAAAGGAAAAGTAGCTACCCCTCAGTCATAGGACAGGTATTCTTTTGTGCCGTTATGTGGGAGTTGAAGGAAACCATGTTTGGTCATTGGAGAATGACATGTTATTGTAAGACCCAGAGCCATGTCTGTAGTTGCAGCGTGTGTTCACATAAGTCAGATTTTACACTATATTCAGCAAACTTTCTTTGTGCAAATCCTTTTGAGAATCAGAAGTTGAATGGTAATACATACTTTGTAAGGAAGGATCAAGCATCACAGTTAACTGAAGTATTTGTAGGTATAGGCATTGATAAGATGTGTGTGTGTGTGTGTGTGTGTGTGTGTGTGTGTGTGTGTGTTATATAAGTTTTTAGCAAATTTTTAAACTGAAGCAGGCAAGAGGGGAGACATTGCACAGCACCCAGCATGTAATGAATACAAAGTCCTTCACATGTGGGGAGCAGTTTGGATGCTGCCTTTTGGAGCACCACTTCAAGATTCTGGAAAGTTCCTGAGGCAGTGTGTGCCTCGCACATGCTCCTGAGCCCTGCTTTCCTCTGGAGAGCACCTATGGGTAGCTCTGACTCTCTCACATCAGAAGAGCCCTAAAGTGACTGAGTTTGGGGCAAATGGTCCCTGTCCTGACATCGATAGCATTCATTCTTGGGTGAAACTGAAAGAAACCTTGTGATGTTTTCCTTTCTTCCCTGTTCACATTTGTTTGCTAATTTTCAACGCTGGGCTCCAGCTTTTGTTTAAAGTCTTCCGTGAAGCATGAAATTTGGAAAGTCCACTGGTTTCCCAATGAAAACACTGCTCCTGGCATCTTCCCCCCAGCCTGGGTCAGCCCTGGGGCCACTGTTTTGGACTCACATTGCTAGTCCCTATTGCTTTGTCTTTGTTTTTGATGCTGTCATCCTTCAAGGAGTCCCCTTATTTCTCCTCTGTGTTTTCCTGATCACCCTGGCAGCAGAACAACCAGTCATGACCCAACCCTGAGAAGCAGAGTTGCCAAACCACCAAGAAGTTTCCTCACTTTAGTTTTGTTTTAAAATTTGTGCATGGCTTCTATGAACTTAGGGAATCCTATGGGGTCAGGACCAAAGAATTCATAATAGAGGAGTTAGGGTCATTGGTCAGAGCCAGCTGTCCTCCTAATCTCTCATTCCTAAACAAAGGAAAGTCAGCCACTTGGGTTTTCTGTATCCAGTGCCTTCCTCAGGCTTCCTGATCCCCCTTATAAACAAGCAGAGATTTGCAAAAGGGAATGATAGTTGCTCAGAGATGAACCCAGAGGTGAGCAGAAGTAAACCAAATGTCACAAGTGACAGATCTGAGAGTATGAGTGACACTGGCTTGCAGTCAAGATTCAAGTTCAAGTGGTAATTCTTCCTTCTCCTTATGTGATGACTTTCAGAAAGGCATTCCCATCACAGTGCTTCAGACTCCATACCCACGGAGGGAAGTGGAGGTTGTGGTCCTCAGACTTGGGTGAGTAGTAAGACAACAGTGCTGGTGATTGGTAGTGGGCACACGTGTCTGTAGGGAGGGGCAGAACAGATGTTCTGAGAGGTTTAGTTTGGCCAGTTAGTCAGAATAGAGGATTGGCAGAAGCACAAAAACAATGAAGTCTTCCAAAGATTAATATACAACTCTTTTTAAGTGGTGGCAGTCAGCCCTGCCCCGCCCACTCTTCCACCCTCTTCCCCCATATTTGATTAATCCATTCTTCCTGTCATAGGGTCTTACAAGTTTGGGGTAATAGGTAGATAGAGGCATTTAGTCTTTGTGAAATACATCAGACTTATTCCATTCCCACTCTGAGAAAATGTGTGACACTGAGTAATTTATAAACAACAGACATTTATTTTCCTGCCACTCCAGAGGTTGAGAAGTGTGAGATCAAAGGACTGAGTTCCTCATCTGGGGAGAGCTTATTCTATTGGTGACTCTTTTACTTCATGTCATCTTCATAACATGGAAGGTGTAAGAGCAAAAACAAAACAAAACAAAACAAAACAAACAAAAACAACAAAATGGCAGAAGGGCAGAAGGCAGCGTGTTCCCTTCAAACCCTGTTATGAGGGCACTCATCCAGTTCCCATGGCTTCATAAGTTCCTCAAAGTGCCCACTTCTCAATGCCATAATATTGATAATGAACTTTAACATGAACTTGGGGTGACACATGAAGGTCATGGCAATATCACACATTGTTTAGCAATTTAAAAACTTCCATGTCCTTTTTCGGTAATATGATCACTGCAGAAAACTTGGAATATTGAGTGTTATAGAGAAAATTAAAAATCTCTACAGATCCCTTGAGATTATTGCAGTTAGCACCCACTACCCTTTCTAGATGCTTCTTCTCACTCTAAATTGTGCTATGTGTGTTCTACAAAAACATATAATTCCAACATATCAGACATGTAAACATAATTTTACAAAGTTAAGAAAATACATTTATATTATCTTCCAATATGCTGTGACTTTTTGTTGGCAGTGACAGACTCAAAAATCCCTTTCTGTGACTATGAAAAGAGAGTTTGACATATAAAAATAAGTGGGATGCCTAAAAAATATCAAGCAATGAATAATAAGCAAAGAATTCTTTCCATTCCATGAGAGAAATCATCTGTTTTGACAGATGGCAAAGTTCAGGACAAGCAAATACAGGGAAGTATGCTGTAACACAAGAAAAGCACCCATACAGTGCTGTGGAGTAAAAATATTTGATTAAGTCAGTCACTAACAGAATTCTATTTTTACATCATCACAAACATGTAAATGGAATTAGAATGAAATAAACACAGTGATGTGTCTGGACTGCTCCATCAAGGTGCTGTTCTACCTTTCATTGGACCCCAAAGGTCTGAATAGGCACAGATTTCAGGCAAGACCTTTAAATTTTTGCTCAGTGTTTGGAACCTGCAAAGTGAGGGAGGGTTGTTGTAGACATTCAAAGAGTCACCATGGTTGATCCTTCCCAGTGTCCTCAGCCTGGGCTTTTCTTCCCTGTAACATCATGTCCCAAGCAGCATGTATTCAGGTAGCTTGGCAACATATATTATTTGAAACTGCTACAGACACATGTTTTATTATCCCAGACAGGTCCAGACACTGTGTTAGTTGGCTGGCTGTCACTTTGGAGATGTTTATTATGACTATTTTATTTTGCAGAGTTTTGTATCATTTCAGAGATATCTCTCTGGTCTGTCTATCACACATACAATGAAGTAGATTTGATGGCTTTGACATAGCAGACAGAGTGTAAGAATCACAACAGAAAAATATCCAAATCTAATTAGAAAATTTTCCTTTAGTGAGCCTGAAGAAGTCATGTATATTTTTTGAATATATTTTTTTAAAGCTATGATTATGTTGATTCCTAGCCCACTATATGTTTTGGGAATAAACTGTGATAATGGAGATTAACTGATTATCATTTTACACATTTCATAAATGTTGTTAAAATTCAAATGAAGATGATATTTTTCAGTCAAGAAATGCTGGTGCCAATATCCTGTCCCGAGCATTTGGATAAAGGTATTTGCAAAATTACCTTAAATTCTTATTTAAATCTTAGAGAATAACACAGAGGCAAGTAATATGCTCTTTCTGTTCATTTCCTAAAGCTAGTCAATGGTCTGCACTGCAGGCTTCAGAGATCTTGCTAAAGAGACTAAATTCATTCTCTATTGCTGCAAAATAGATGACAAGCTCCATGGTTTGAACAGCACCCACTTTATTAGCTCATATTTCTGTAGGCCAGTACTCTATGTTCTGCCTGGCCAGAAACACTGCTCATTGTCCTGGGCTTGATTTTGATTTTAATCTGAGTCTTGACGTCCTCTTCCTGGCTCACTGATGACTAAGAATTGATTTCCTCAGCTACAAGATTGAAGACCTCATTTTAAAACTGGTTTAACATTTTTGACAGTTTCTTACTTGTATATAATGTATTGTGATCATATTTACTCATTATCTTCTCTTATGACCCTCCCATTCCTGCTGATTCCTTCCTCCCTCCCTACTAGCAGCCACCCCATCCCTGTTTTCACATCTTGTGCATATATGGTCATAGTTAGTGTGTGTTCATGATCACAATGGCTATACCATATTTCGAGGCCATCATTTTATAGTATTCTTCCCCAGTCTCTGGTTCTACAGCTTTCCTTACCCTTTCCATGATGTCCCCTGGGCCTTGGAGCTGGTGGAATAGATGTCATATTTAGGGTTGAAAACTCAGCAGTCCCTTATTCTCAGCACCCTTTGTTACACTGTGAGTCTTTGCTTTGATGGATGCCCACTGCCAAGTGAGATGAAGCCTTCATATCTACTTCTTGTCAGGGAATTGTACTCAGTGTTTAGAAACCACCAGTTCCTTGCCACACGACCTTTATAGACACTGTCAGACATTTGATTTACTCCAGGCTAGACTGAGTATGACTTTCTGGCTTCCTATTTTCAGGTATCAGAAAATGAACAAACAAACAAAATGCCTCTGCCTTTCAGTCGTAATGACTAGGGTCACTTGACCCTAGCTTAAAACACTCTTACTGGGTGACCTATATTATAGCTCATCCCTGAATGATGATGGGGCACTGTGAGGGCATCCTTGTTGGGAACTGGTGTTTTTAGGGTGGTATGGCCATAAGGGGCATCCTTGAATCCATCTGGAGTGGGGAGGGGTTGACAGAAAGTGAAGTGGGATGCTGAGAGTTCAGAGGTGGGAGATTTGGGTGTCTACTGAAAAAGTCGACTTTACAGTGACCTTTTTGAAAAGTTAATGATTTCTATTCCTACAAATGTGGCCCCATGGTGGTTTGAAGAGTTTGGGATACTGCAGGTTTAACTGCTAAGTCTAGACTTGAGAAACATGAGCATACATGAACTACAGTTAATGAATGCCTCGTTTGTAGCAATGAAAGCACCCACTGCTGATTTCTGTGTTCATTGATGTTTCTGTCTCTTCTGTGGGGGAAATTTCTATTCAAATCTTTTGATGAATGTATTCTTTGATAAATGTGTATGATGGATTCTGGTCACATTCATCCTTCCATCATTTATGATTTTCTACTCCATCTACTCTCCTCCTCTTCCTCCCAAGTTCCCACCTCTGATATGATTACTCTTTTTTTCTATTGCTGAATTTTAAAAGCTCTTTACATTTTTGGAATTTTGGAGTTTTACAAATTTCTTCTCAGCTCTGTGACTTATAAATATTTTCTCTCACTAGGTGGTTGTTTTTCAGGTTATGATGGCAAAAACTCTTTTTTTTATTATGATTATACAGTATTCTGCCTGCATGCATGCTTGCAGGCCAGAAGAGGGCACCAGATCGCATTATAGATGGTTGTGAGCCACCATGTGGTTGCTGGGAATTGAACTCAGGACCTCTGGAAGAGTAGCCAGTGCTCTTAACCTCTGAGCCATCTCTCCAGCCTGGCAAAAACACTTTTAGTTTTGATTAATTCCAATTTATTTTTCTCTTTAGACATTTATAATCTGGTATTATAGCCAAGAATGCTTTGTTCTATCCAGATTATGAAGACACACTCTTCTGGTTTCTTTTTATGAACTTTATAGCTGGAGTTCTCACATTTAGAGCCATGACTCATTTTGAGTTTTTGGAACCATCTTAGCACCATTCTTGAAACTCATTGAGTTTTTGTGAAAATCAAAATATTAATATATTTAAAGCATTTTGGGTAGTACAGGAGGAGGCATAGCAGTCACAAGTATAAACTTGTGGTTATTATTTTTATCATTTATTACAGTCTGCTTGTTTTTCTCTCCCAAGAGACGATCTCAGTCATTATACCAACACGCCTGGTCTATTGTCTGACAGACATGTGATGGGTTGATTTTGTTGAATGGATGGATAATAAGCAGGCCTTTTCTGATGAAACAGTCAGCAGGCAAAGCTTTGGGCAGATGCTATTTGCAACACTGATTATTCTATTGTAGTTGACTGGATTTGGAAGCTGTCTTAGTTAGGGTTTCTATTGTTGCAATGAAACACGGTGACCAAAAGGCAAACAGGGAGGAAAGAGATTATTTGGCTTACACTTCCATATTGCTGTTATCATCTAAGGAAGTAAGGACAGAAATTCAAACAGAGCAGGAACCTGGAGACAGGAGCTGATGCAGAGACTATGGAGGGGTGCTGCTTACTGGTTTGCTCTCCATGGCTGGCTCAGCCTGCTTTCTTGTAGAACCTAGGACCACCAGCCCAAGAATGGCACCACCCATCAATCTAATCAAGAAAATGCCTTATGGTCAGATCTTATGGTAGATCTTTTCTCAATTGAGGTTCCCTCTTTTCAGATAACTCTACTTTGTATGTTAAGTTGACATAGATTAGCCAGCATAGAAGCTGAGGGCAGCTCAAACCTTAGAACATGTTAGTCACATGTTCTTTGGAGATATCATCCCAGAGAGCATGACCTAGAACCTCTGGGTGCAGATCTCTTTGGGGATCTAGCATAGAACCTTTTAGGCATGTTTTTCATTCTGGGCCGACACCCCCACCTTTCTGTTCCCTCTATCTTTTGTCCTGAGTGTAAGCTCAGGGTGGAGGAACCTCTTCAATACTAGTTTCAGTCCTCTATAATACTAGTTGGATTCTTGAGCTTTCAACCTCTAAAAGCTGAAGGTGTAATGCTTACTTCAGCCCCCTTTACAGTCTCCACCAACATTTTCCCTCAGATGATCTCATCCAGTTTAATAGCTTTAAATACCATGTAAGTGTTGAGTCTCCAAACCTGTTACTCCAGCCTTTGCTACTCACACTGAGATCCAGACTTACATTTCAATTGTCTAGCTCATGTCTCAACTTAGATATCTAACAGGCATCTCAAGTGCTGCAGGACCAAAACAGATTTCCACCCACAGACATCTTCTTCTACTCCTTCTCATCTCAGCAAGGGACTCCATGAAAGTCTCTCCAATGACAAAGTTGAAACTTTAGAATTGGTGCTAGATTTTTCTCCTTTTCTTACCCCTATTGATCAGACAAATTGTATCAGGTTTACATTCATAAAACACCAGCATCTTATTTCTTAGTTGAGGTTCCTTCTCTCAGGTTTCTACCTGAGGAGAAGCTCTGATCTGCATGTACAGTCCAGGGTAGTACCCTCTAACTGTTTCATTCCACCCTAGCCTGCCCAAAATCTGTTATTCACACAGTTGTCCAGGGGACCAACTTAAGAAGATGAACTTGATTGCATTACTCCTTACTTTAAACCCTCAAATGAATTTCAATTATACTAGAATAATATCAAAATTCCTTCCCAGTACTAACAAATTTTTTGATGCTGATTTTTAGTTACATGCTGCTGAAATTGATATCTCTATGGGGAGCAAAACCTCAATAACATGAGAATTCCTCCAGTTTAGCCTTCCATATTTTCAAAGTTGGTACAAAAAAACAAACAAACAAAAAACAACAACAAAAACAAAACAAAATGAAACAAAACACCCTGTTCCAATGCTTCTGAAGTCCTTTGATAAAAACGTGGAATGTTGAGATGGTTAGGGAGAGAAGATTTTGTGGAGAGTAAATAGGTGATGAAACTCTGTTGATTCTCCTCTTGTGGTTTGTGGAGAAAGACAAGGAAGTCTTTCTTTTCACCTCAAAAACTTGTGGGGATCAGGAGCATCCATCATGATATCAACAAAGCACACTGTGTTATGTCTTCAGTTGGGAATCATAACGGATTTGGGGTCTTGATTCCATCAGAAGGATGTAGAGAGAGAGTGCTGGTTAGTTTTTGTCAACCTGAGACATGCTGACAAAACTTATAGCATCAGGGAAGAGGGAACTCAACTAAGAAAACAAGTCCAGAAGATTGGGCTGCGGGCAAGTCTGCCATGTAATTTCTTGATTAATGATTGTGGTCTAGAGTTGTACAAGAAAGCAGACTGACCAAGCCACGAAGAGCAAGCCAGTGAGCATCCCTCCTCCATCTTCAGTCTTGAGTTTGCCCTCACTTCCCTCAGTGATAGAGTATAACTTGGAAGCCAAATATAACCATTTTCTCCCCAAGTTGCTTTTGGTCATGGTTATCACAGCAATAAGAACATATACAAAGCATAGGCAATACACAGTCTGATTGGATTGATGTTGGAAATCACAGGCATAAGTTTACACATATATAGTTAACTGAATTGGGCATAAGATTGACCTGTGGTCAAGCCTGTAGTACATTTTCTGGATTAATGATTGATGTGGGCGGGCCCCTCCCATGCAGCCAAGGATACCCAATGGGGTCATGATAGGTTCCTCAATAAATTATGCCAGGGAAACTGGATATCCAAGTGTGGAAAGGTCCAGTAGGAAATCTTCAGATCTCAGAAAGAAACCCAGGAAGGAGAAGGCTATATTAGTTGTTTTCCAGGCCTGGTAAGCACAAAGTCAGATTCTTGTATTGGTCCCAGTAGCTTCCTTCTGTCTTTTTTCCAACTTCAGCATCAGCCTGTCTCAGAAAGATTGAAGGTGCCACTATATTGCTATCTAGGATTCCTATATTGGGATGGTTTAAGGCTGCTTTATTACTTGAGGTGATCTTTTGATAATCCATGTGATCAGAATGAAAAGAAAAGCTATGCATTCTGCCTTGGCTTGTTTTCTTTCTTAGAATCAAGTTTAAAGTAATGGTGAGGGAGGATGAGTACAGTTACAGTTAGATACTATTACAAGAATGAATGTTCGTGCAGTGCAAGGCTCTGCTCTCCTGGGCCTTTCAGCTCACATATTTTATCTTGAGAAACTTTCTCTTAACTTTCTCCCTTTCTCCTGTAAGTACAAAGGAGCAACTTTCACTTTCCAGCAAACTCCAGGAATCTTCTTATTTTCTTCAAAGAACTAGTAAGTATTTGAAAACACCTTGTTCATGCACTTACATTCTATAGGACTTCTATGGCAGCAAATAAAAGTGCTTTTATGTTGCAGAATATTATTTTAAGGTGTGTAACTTTTGTTTATGTTGCATTTGTTGAACTCTATGAAGCTGTGTTACTGTGCCTGTCTAAAACACCTGATGTTCTAATAAAGAACTGGCCAATAGCAAGGCAGGAGAAAGGACAGGCAGCGCTGGCAGACAGAGAGAATATATAGAGGGAGAAATCTGGGAGAGAAGAAAGAAGTAGCCAGAGAAGGAGGAGGACACCAGGGGCCAGCCACCCAGCTATACAGCAAGCCACGGAGTAAGAGTAAGATTTACAGAAGTAAGAGAATGGGAAAAGCCCAGAGGCAAAAGGTGGACAGGATAAGTTAAGGAAAGCTGACAAGAAATAGGCCAAGATTAGGCTGGGAATTCACAATTAAGAAGAAGTCTCCGTATGTGATTTATTTGGGTGGCAGGCCTCCCAAAATAGCAGAAACAAACAACACTTATACATATGTGCTGCATACTAGGGATACACCTTAGTACTAGAGTGCATACGAGTCCCCTGAATCACAACAAACAAACGTCCATACATTTTATTTAGTAGATAAGCAAATACATGAAAAACAATGTAAGATCTGTGATAGCCATAAGACTGCAGGTCCAGATGATTTCAGAGGAATTGCTCTTTTTATTGTAGATTACTGATTTTCACACAGTGGTAGTAGGGCCTCTGGATCCAAGTTGTTGACAGCAACTGGAAAACACAGTAAAAACTATGTCTGTAATGAATATGTCAAGACTTTTTTTCCCCCCTTATCATTATTACCTAAAACCATCCCTGGGAGGCCTGCTCTTTTCTGAAGGAAAATGGAGAAGGGGTGGATCTGGGGAAGAGGGGTGGTGTGGGAGACTGGGATGAGTGTGGCTCATCCACTGTGGCTGGGATATAATATATGAGAAGAGTAAGTTAAAAAAGGGAAAAAAAATCCAGTACTTTACTTAAATAGTATTTATATTGAACTAGGCATTATAATCAATCTAGAGATTCTCAGAGCATACAGATGTGCACAAGTGATATGCCACTTCTATTCCATTGTGTCAAGGGACTGGGGCATTTTGAAGGTTTTGGTACTCACGGGAGGTCAAGGAATCATCCCACATGAATATCACAGGAATGTCTTGGTCCCCTTATGCTGTGGGGATAACAGTGTTCATATTATTAGTTGGACTAATTCTCTCACATGACTCTTTCATGATAAAATCATATTCTAACAGAATATGTGAATGCTTAAAAACAGCCATAGACAAATCAGAACACATTGGAAGTATTAAATAGAAAATCTCTTAATATAGTTTAACTTGAATATGTTTTCACCTTGAAAATATTTTTGGAACAAGATGGCAGACTAAGGGTCATAATCCAAGTCTTCCCACAAAACAATAATAACTTCCTCCTGAAAACAATTGTTCTTGGCGAGCTCCAGAATATAATAAGCTCAGCTATGAAGCGGAGCACAAAAGCTAGGATGGCTACACAGAAAAAGAGAAGGAGCATTTAAGGTGTTTGATCCTTGCCAGCAATCATCACAGCTCAATGCAGAAGAGAAATATTCAGCTGCAGGGGCCCCATCAGTGGAAAGTAGAGCAGGAGGCCCCGGGTGCCCTCCACTGAGCAGCCCTTCCCTATCTGAGACACCAGAAGCTCCTTCCACTGAGGTAAGCTGCAGTTTTCATCAACTCCAATCTCAGCTGGTGGAGCTGCCCAGAGTTCTTCGGTCCCTCTGCCCTAGGGCCAGAGCCATTACATCACCCGGAGCTGGAGCCACCATTGTCCTCCCCATAACTAGAGGGCGATGTCCCATCTAGACTGTGACTTCATACTTACACACGCTTTAAAACTTCTGCTTTTGTTTTTGACACAGGGTCTCATGTAGCTCAAGCTGGCTTTGCACTCACTGTGTAGCTGTGGAGAATTGTGGACTGCTGATTCTCCGGCCTCTTCCTCCCAAGTGCTGGGATTACAGGAATTAGCCATCATGCCTGGCTTGTTTCTCAATGTTCATTTGTGTGTGTGTGTGTGTGTGTGTGTGTGTGTGTGTGTGTGTGTGTGTGTATGTGGTTCCTTTGAAAACCAAGTTTGTAGAATCTGAGAAAGATAATTGCTTCTTTGAGTATGCAGAAATCACACCCAAGACTATATGAACATTAAAAAAAAATCAAGGAAATACAACGCTAAAGGAACACAAAAAATTTCCAGTAACCATCCCAAAAGAATGCATACAATATGGTACTGGAATAAAACAAGACATATAGACAATGAGACACAGCAGAGAGATCAGATACAAGTTTATACACATATGGTCAACTGAATTTTGACTAGAGTGCCAAGAATATGCAGTGGGGAAAAGAGGGTTTCCTCAATAAATGATGCCAGGGAAAGTGGAGAAACAGGATATCCACAGGCCGAAGAGCGAAGCCAGGCCCCTACATTACACAGCTCACATACAAAAATGACTTAACATAGGTTAAACACTCAAGCTTAAGATCTTAAATCATAAAACTGTAAGAAGTGAAGACAATCAAACACTCCCTGATGTCGATATGGGTGCTGAGCTTTAGAACATCATTAAAATAGAGAAAGAAGGTTATATCAGACTAAAAAGCCCATGGACAACAAAGGAAACAATCAACTCAGTGGAAAAAATAATTGTTCTTCAGGCATACAAACATCGCACACAATGCTACATGGGGCATGGAAGATCAGAGAAACACAAAACAGAAGTAACACAATAAATTTTCAGTAACCAGCCCAAAAGAATGCAAACAACACAGTGCTGGAATAAAACCAGACATATAGACCAATGAGACACAGCTGAGATCTCAGACACAGGTTTACACACACACAGACAACCAAACTTTGACTCAGGTGCCAAGAGTATGCAATGTGGAAACAATGGTTTCTTCACTGAGAAAGAAGAAAATTGTAAGGGAATTATACAGCTCAATAGCAAAATCATCCCCAAACAACCTGATTTAAATGTGAGCAGAGGATCTGAGGAGATGATAGTTTTCAAAAGTGGTGTACAAACACACAAGAAATTCGTGAAAATGTGCTTAGCATCATCAGCTTCAGAGAAATGCAAATCCAAACCACAAAGAGGCATTACCTCACACCTGTTAGTGGTTACCAAAAAGAGATAAATGTTGGGAGGAGGCAGAGAAAACAAGTCCCTGTATGCATTGGCTGGAATGTGAATTGGCACAGTCAGTTTGGTAAATAATGTGGATGTTCAGGAAAAAAGAAAGAAAGGGAGAAAGAAAAAAAAAACCCAAACAGAACACTTTATTATTCAACAGTCCCGTTCCTGGGTTTTCGTTAAATCTCAGTTCATTTTCTGTCACTATAACAAAATACCTTAGACTGGGTAATTTCTAAAGAGAATGGTTTAGAAGCTCAGGATATGGCACTGACATTTGCTTAGCTTCTGGTGAAGGAAGAAAGGTAAGCGGGTGTATGCGGAAGAGAATCCCACATCAAGAGACTAGGGAGACCCCAGCAGCACTTTACATTCCCAACCAGTCCAGTCCTACAAGATTGAGAACGTGCATGAGAAAAAGACTTCATCTCTCCTCATGAACTATTCACCTCTGAAAGTTCACAACAGTTTTTAACATGACCTCGTTGGAAACGAGGTTCAGCATGAGTTTTGGTGAGGACCAAACATATCCAAACCAGAGCAGCCAATGTCCAAAGGAAGTAAAGTCATTGTATCAGAGCCAGGAGCATTTTTATGTCCACCAAAGTGTCAGCTACAGTAGCCAAGACATGAAGGCAAAATAAAATAGGAATAATCAGTAAATGGGTAAAGAAAACCTGATACATGACCACTGTAGAATGTTATTCAGCCTTAAAAAACGAAATACTGGGCAGCGCCATCGTCAGCTGCACCCAGACAGTAGGAGCTTCAGGCTCCGGAGCAAGCTGGTGGTGCAAGTGCTTTAGTCGAGGAGGCCTGCTGTGGCCAGCTGCCTCTGGCAACTTCCTGCCCAGGCTCACGAGAGTGACATCTTCAAGTTACAGAGCTCAGGAGGACAGCTGGCTAAAGTCTTTATTTGTCACAGAGGTTGATCCAAGAAAAGATCAACTCTAACCTCCTAGCCAAAAAAGGAGACAAGCAGTCTGTTACAAGTTCCAGTTTCACAATGTTAAGTTCAAATGCCTGTCGTGTACAACAAAATTTATCAAGAAGTGTTACCAAAGACCCAAGAAGACAAGCTGTACCCTTGTACCTTGGTGGGGATATGGAACACATGGTGTGGTGAGCAGGATCAAGCCGTCCGCCTCTGGAGGGATGAAGGAGGCTATCCAGCCCTCACAGAGGTCATGAATAAACTCAAAGAAAACCAGGAATTTGTAAATATCCGTGGACCAGAAGTGACATGCTTCTCTCCAGAAGGAATCAGCTGCTGTTGCAGTTCAGTTTCTGGAATGAGTTGGTGCTGAGATCAGGATCCGATATAGACAAATTCAGGTCCTACCAACTCCGACCAAAAGCAGTGGTTGAATGGGGCAATTATTGCTTATAAAGATCTTCAGACCAGAGAAGAAAAACATATGGAATGCAGCATGACACAAGTCTGGCTGGAGGAACTGATGTACGACACGGTTCCACTTATTCAGGAAATGGAGTCCAGAATCATGATCCTGCTCAAGATCTTGCCCCTCCAGCGAAGCTTCCACGTGCCTATACAGATTTCCATGATGAACATGAATTCATTTCGACCATTCATCAAGTGAAAAAAGAAACCGAGATGTAAACTGCTGTACATAGCTTGTAAGATCTCTTTTCTGTATGATTTCCATAATCATGAAGGGAAATCAGGAGGATTGGACTAAGTGGAGTAGCGCTCTGAAACATCCCTGCTTACCAAATGTTACTTAGCCTCCAGCCTTTCAGGGTAGCATGATAATTTGGAGCCAGGCATGGTAACTTGGCACTCAGGGAGCTGAGGCAGGAGAATTACAATAAGTCCTAGGTCAATGTGGGCTACGTGGAGAGTTTCAGACCAACTTGGATCCCTGGCTTACATAGTGAGACCCTGTCTCAAAAACCAAAATTAAATTCGAATCATCTCTGAGTAAAGTTCCAGTTATGAAGAAGAATCAGCTATTTCTTTCTATTTAAAAAAAAATCTCTTTTATGTTTACAAATTTCTACTGATTTCCTTCCTTCAGGAAGAAATACAAATTATGTCATGTTTCCCTAGCAGTTTTTTCTGAATCTCAAACTAGGAACACATTATAAGTGTACCCAATGGCTGACAACGTTATGATTGTCAGCAAGTGGGCTGAGCTGGAAGGGTGGTCATGGTGCACCTGACAAGTAATTCAGTCTCCGCCAGGCACTGTGTCTTAAAGGGGTTGGTATGAACCAGTGCACCACATGTAATTTTGGAATAAACACCTCAAAGAGTATTAATTTTATTTGTAGTATTTTTCTATAAAACAAGTAGCTCTTGGAAAAGAGGTTTTATTTTGTAAGCCACTGTTTGTGACCTCTGACCTTTGGTAAGTTCACAGCAGACACTTCCAAGATCTTGTATGACAGGCAGTACACCCTGGGTCTAAGTTGGCATAGAGCTTCCTGTTTTGTCTGTCTCCATTTAGTTTTGTCTTTTAATATAGTGTGCCAATTTTGTGACTGTAATCATGTGGAAGTCCCACTGAACTGAAGAATTATGTCTGCTCTACAAACTGGTATATGTAAAGTAAAACCTAAGTCCCCTATCAGTTGTCTAATTTTTACATGTATGTGAATGGTTTTCTTCAAGAACATACAAAAGTAAATAAAATCCTCTTAAATTAAAAAAAAAAGAAATACTCATATTTGGAACAACACAAATGAGCATTATGCTCTAGAAGACAATAAACTAAGCAAAGAACTCTAGACATAGAAAGATAAACACTGCAGAACTTCACATGTGGAAACTAAAGTAACCGAACTTGCAGATATCAAGAGTAGAGTGGTGTTGCCAGGGATCTAGGATGTGAGGATGAGTGGAGAGATGTTGGTCATGGGGTACAAAATTTCAGCTATGCTAAACAACTCAGTCCTGGAGGCTAAACGTACAACCATGTGACAGCAGGTGGTCATACCGAAGTACACACTTGCAATTTGCTGAAAGAGTAGGTCTTATGTGTCTTTGTCACATGTAAAAGTCATTAAAAAAACATAACTCCCTGAGATGATAGGCATGTTAAAGTAGTTTTACTTTTCAATGTGGTCCTGTAGGGCTGTCTCTAATGTTGGTGTTGGTAGACAAGGGCTCACTTGTGCCTTCTAAGCTGTGGTCTCTCATCGTGGTAGACAAATCTAAGGTGACCTTCATGAACACCAGCCCCGAGTTTTGGAACTTTGTGGATTCCTCACTTTCCCAGTTGCTAAGAGCCATGTCTTGATTCTAGGCAAAGGAATCCACCCTGTAACAGAGGTGTGGGTATCTAGTCAATAATACAGGCAAAGGAGATCTGTTGAGATTCTAGAATGTGTTGTTTATGTCTTGCTCATACCGCACCCTGCTGGTCTAATGAAGTCAGTGACCATTTTTAAATAGCTCATTTTGCAAAGATGGAGGACAGCCTCTATCTCAGTCTTTATGGGACCCAAGTGCACTCTAAGCAATATCCAGTAGGAAACAAATGCACTCAGTCCTGCAACCACAAAGAAGCGTATTCTTTCCCTGGAAAGAGTTCGGTTTAGATGGTTATAAATTACTTATAACATAGGGAATTTAAGTAGAGATTTGGGTAGAAAGGTAGAGTGAGGTATGGACTTTGAAGGAGTGACTATTCATGAGTGAGGGTAGATGCGTGGCAAGGACACTCAGCTAAGACTGACTTCTTTAGTGTCACTATTTTTCCTAGGTATCTCCCTGTACTGGATATCTATGCATCTAGGTATGTAAGTATCTATCTATCTATCTATCTATCTATCTATCTATCTATCTATCTACTATCTATCTACTATCTATCTATCTATCTATCTATCTATCTATCTATCTATCTATCTATCTATCTA